>PNEQ01006262.1:0-27044 GCA_003012365.1 Medauroidea extradentata
TTGGCCATTTTAACTATAAAATATATCTTTTTAGGCATAAAATCATTCTTTTATTTTTAATAGGACCTTTGACAATGTATCATATGTGATACATTAAAAAAACTTAATTTTTAAATTAGGAAATAATCAAAGTACCCTATTGACACACTTCTTTGGTCAAATATGTGCCAATATAAAACAGTTTATAATTTTTGTGTTGTTAATAATATGTTTGCCAATTAAAGGGTTAAGGGCGCCGCCTACCCCGCGTAAGAGGCTCCGAAGTGACGGAGCAGTAAGGTCGACCTTGAAGCGCGCATCAAATGCCGCGTCGCCTCAACGAGCCAAACTCTGAAATAGCGTGCAAGCTTCCCGCTGAACGGTTTTTACTATGGGACATTAAGCGCTGACCATATAATTTTATTGGTGGAAAGTCTGTAGCAAAGTTCAGTGCAGGTCGCAACCTGAGTTTCACATACATCCAGTTAGTACATTGTGAAGTACGGTAGACTGAAAAGGCCGTTTTTAGCCATGTTGGAGGGCTTAGAAACTACCTTTTTAGTGAGCGTGGTGTCTTAATAGTGAAGTTCCGACCTTGTCTGAAGAGAGTTTTCTTTTCGTACGTTGGCACAATGGGCACACGTGGAATATTTTCGTAGAAAACCCTGTTTGCGAACACACTGCAACGCATTTGAAGCGTGGGGTAGGCGGCCGCCTTAACGTAGAAGTCTTAAGCGTTGGTGAGGGGCGACATGAGGTGAGAATGGAGCAACGCCGGAATGAAAGAGCGGGGGAAACGGGAGATCCTCGAGAAAACCCGCCGACCAACGGCATCGTCCGTTACGATTCTCACATGCGAAATCGGGAATCTAACCTGTATCGCCTTTGTGAGAGGCGAATTAGTGCTTCGAAGTGGTGCCAGATGTATAGTTCAGCCCTCGGACGAGTGCACCTCAGTTCTATTGACATAGTTCTATGTGGTACGTTATAAATTGACGTTTGGTTTCCAGAATTTTTCTGGCATATCTGATTATTTCACCGTCACTCGCACTTACATTTTTACTGAAATACAGCTTCACGAATAAAATGCAGAATGTTGCGAAATTACGCCTTAATATTTCGGGGATTGGGAAATAATCCGCGCATCTGATGGAACAACAAATTGTATATGGATATAGGCACGCAAATGCATCATTTCTCTGCTACACATAACACGGCGTATACTGCATAACGCGTGGACTGGAGCGTGTTCAGTGGCGGATTTGAGGGGGAGGGGGCTACCGGGCTGAAGGCCCACCAAAATCGGGTTCAACTTTATGTAGCCAAAGTATGTCCAGTCGCCTCAAGGAAACTGGAGTTTTGTTCGATGATGATCGAAGTACATTGTGTCCTACTTGCATGTATGTTATTTTCAATGTTCCGTAACAGTAAACAACCCCGCTTTTGAGATGGCTGGTATTTTTTACGACCCATAAAATCACGTAAGGCTTCACCCCCCCCCCCCAAATATGTTTCTAAGTCCGCCACTGATCATGTTGCTGTGGGATACTACATCGGACAAGTCTACCGTCCAATTAAATTCGACTCATCTGGTATTGTAGTTGCCAATACGGGCTGCGGTGACATTTCACAGTTACACGATTTAGACTGAGCGCTATGCACTGTACATAATGTATTGTTGACTGCACTTCAGAAACTGTGCCTTTTCGGACCTGTGTTTACGTAACGTCTGTTGTTCCTCTAAATGTGAGGATTGTCCTCCCATAATGTTGACTTACAATTGTGCAACATTCTGTATTATATATCCGCTTTCTAAGATTACACGTGAGCTGTTAAAACCGAAGTGCACTTGTTCGTCGTATGTACTATGTTTTGGGGGCCAATACTTACAGTTTTTGAGTAAGTTCGGTATTGCGGCGACTTGCCGGACTCGCTTACGGGAGAACATTAGTTTGCAACTCTGCCAACCGCTTCACCTCAAGTCCTCTGTTCCTTAGCCTACCTCGGAGCCTAGGCGTGAGCAACAATACGGTTTTACATGTTACGTTCGGCCACATTTCAAGATATCGTTTTTAGACGAAAACTGTTTTCTGAACTGGGACAAGGAAAACATTGATACAGAAACATGTCTAAAAAGCGGTTGGTGTGGGACACATAAATAGGTATTTTCAAGTTTTTTTTTTTTTTCAAGAAAAATACTTTTTTGTTAATAGTTTTCAGAGTATTGAAAAAAAAAAACAACCTAAAAGTTTCTCAAAAAATCGGTAGAGACATTTATGTATGTTCGATAGGTGGCCGAGTCCCACTTAGGTTTATACAACATTTAGGCCTGAATACCTGTACTTATTCCCACCAGAACTGTGAGGCTTCCAATGAGTTGCGGTGAGTTACTGCTATTCTTTTTTTGACGAAACTATTTAACGAAAATTATTTTAGTATGTCTACGGAAAAAAACACACACTTCAAAATATGTCGCTATAGTTTTAAAAATTCTGTACGTTAATTATAAGCATAATTTTCGGACCCCTCAAAATGACCGGAAATGAGTTTTACAGACTGCCGTATATGGAAAAATAACCGGATTAAAAAAAACTACAGAAACAAGCGTTAGACTTTGAACTTTGCTGCGCACAAATAAAATATTTTGTTCATTACTTAAGACTTCCTTAGGAAAAAGTAGAATAGTAAAGCACTGCACGCCATATGAGGGGCTTGCGCTGAGAGGCGATAATGTATTACATACGTCGGTTAGTGTCACTCACTCTTACCGCTCCTGCCTCACACACGCAGCCTATCTAGGGAGACCCCTTAATGACACGTAATAGGTTAGTTCTAAACAGTGTCGGTGCATAAGGACGTGCTCTCGTGCTGTAGCACTAAACTTTTACAAAGTTATTGTGTACTTAATTTTATTAAATTTCAGGTAATGTGACACAATTTATACTTCTAACCTTTCTTTATAAGAGATCGACTGCTTTGCGCTAAGTTTTATAGGCGAACGGAATTTTCTCAAGTAATTTCGCTCGTGTAAGCCGCCCTTTTCTATGGTGTAAACCTGGCTCGGTGCTTCCTACCCCCTGTCTTAGCCAGACCGTGCAATGAGCAGAGTAGCCCTGCTATCTACTGCGCAAGCGCGTGACAGTTACGTCAGCGCGTTGACAATGATGGCAGCTCGCGTCGCGCACGTGTTTGTACATTGCAGACTTGTAAACAATGTAATTTTCGGTGTCGCATGGACGTGTAGCTGACTTAGAATAACTTTTATGAATAGTACGTTACTATACATTATTATTTTAAGTTGTGGGCGTCAGTGACGTGATACTGTGCATAAATAACGAACTGCAGTAGAATCTATGTTATTAGTCTTTGGCCCAATGGATACATTAACCTACCGACGCTTTGTGATGGGATAATTTGGTAAGTTGAATTTTACAATAATGATTCATTTTAGTGAAAATTCTGTGTTGCTTGAGCATAGGTGGAAACTTATTGTAAGGTTTGTGTCCGTGGTTTATTAGTGGCAAGTTTGTTTTTCGAATGGACGTGGTACGAACTGCACACATTTATTTACGTGTTTCGTGATTGTAATCACAAATATCGTAGATCTAAAGCCTAGCTGATAATAAAACGAGCTGCGCAGTTTATGTGTTGATTTTAGAGTGGACAAGCACATGAAACGTCTAGTTTTCATAATTGAAGGAGTTATTAACTTATAGTTTGCGGAATATTTATTTAACCGTATCAAAATGGTATGCCGATGCGGGGCTGAAGATATGCGTAGGCCTACTTCGCGCGTGTTATAAAATTGCGTCTGCATTTAGACAACCCGAACTCTAATGTAGTCTTAAGACGTCTCACATGCGATATTGTTGGCATTTTATCTACGAGTCGGGTTCACATTAATCGTAAGGAAACTGAGATTGTAGGATACTAACTTGCCGTTAGTGGTATTCATTGCTTGTGTATTTAACGAGTACCTATACATTGTAGATAACATCTTTAAGTTGAAAGTTTTTTACAACACACTTTATTGGCTACTTTACTGCTTGCCATGAAACGCAGTGCAATTTCTCAATACATGTAAAGCCAAAGTCCTATACCTTTGAGTTAAAAATATGATTATTAGCAGGGAAAGAAAGTATAGCGATTTAGCGGGAGAGGGGGTGAAGGACATTATATTCAGAGCACTGAGCTTAAAATATTGACCGGCCGCCACTGGTTCTAAATAAGGCATACACTGCCATCTTATTTTCTAGACTGATATCCTATAGAATCTCGGTCAGAGCTACCTTATGAGAATGTGATGCCCAGGTCAGCATAAAGCTTAGGTCCCCCCCTCCTTTATTTTTAGGTGCAGTGACAATGAGCGCTTGTAAGCCTCGTACTTTCCTGACATGTTGGCTGCATTGTCATAACTCTTACCTTGGCAATCCTAGATACTTATGACATCTACACATGCACTTTACACTTGAAATATATTTCACAGCAACCAACACAGATTTGTAAAAACTTACGAGAGGTCATTTCTTTATCAATCACACTACATATATATTTTTAATCCAGAAAGTGCCGCCGCGCTCCTCCCATCCCCCTAGAATGTTTGGTCCGGAGCAAACGCACATACATAGTCAATTATTAGAATAGCTGTACAGTTGATAAGTGATGTTAATTAATAATATAATCCAGACGCATACTTGTTTTCTGGTAAAAAAAAAAAATAAGGTAAATGTCAAGAAAATTGGAGTTTAGATCTACACACAACCTAATTTTGAAAAATTTCCTCACCCCCGTAGGCGTTTCATATTTTAATAGAATTTGAATGAAGTAAAGAATATTCAAAACGTTATTTTCGGTAAGTAGTATAATCGACTTATGGTGGTAGTCTCGGTGAACGCATTTTGCATGTTCGATACCTAAGTGTGGTAGCGATAAGGACGAGACAACACGTGCATCACGCCTCTACCTAGCCTCTAAGCGCAAGTCTCTGAACCGGCGTGCAGTCTTCTCTCCGACATCTTGTCTCTATTATACATTCAGGGGTGACCCTCTTATTTTATAACGGTATATTAAATACAATGTTGTATTGTACATGCCTATGTCCTTAAATAGAGTCTGTGCCTAGATTTATTTTCAGTTAGTGGACGCTTCACGCTAGTGTTTTTTTTTATTTTTTACATTCGAGGCACGGAAACGGGGATGGTTGAGTCGCATATAACACGTCCGTCAAACACCTCATCGTCTCTAGGCACGGAGGACTAAACTAGTGTGTATTGTTTTCGTAGAAACAGTTTCCCAGTGGAACTTCAAGCGGTGACCGTATAATTTTTTTTATGGAAACAGGTCCAACGCAGGTTTCTATGATTTAGTTTTCCGTTTACCGTTGACATTTTATCAGCTACAGCAATGTGGAAAAGTAATTTGAGCACTTTCGAGGAGCTTGTAAAACATGTTTTATAATTAGCTGACGATATATTTTAAATCATAGGGACACAGTTCGAAGTGTCTCCTTTTCGTAGATAAAAGCATTTGAAACATTTTTAATAGTTATACACAAGAAAAAATAGTTTCCGTACCACGCTACAGCACGTCTCACGCGCCAGGTCCACTAACTCTTAAATAGGTCCTCTGAAAAAACTATTTTCGACGTTATCAGCAGCGAGACGATATAATTTAATGCTTAGTGGCGAACCTGAAATGGGTATACACACCTGTAACGTTCTTTGACTGCTATTTGTAAGCAGAGATCGCGTATTCGCATTGAGCAGTTTTCGAACAATCTTGTAACGGCTGCAGGTCTGCACGCCACTTGACGCCCGCTGCAGGCGGCCATCTTTATGCAGTGCATCGAGAAAGTGTATCTAACTAGTGAAGTGTAGAGATTTTAGCCAGCATTTAAGGCGCCCGCCTACCGGCCGTGTGTTTGTGTGAGGGAAGCATGACGCCAAGGGCGATGTTGACCGGCTCATCTGGCGCGCTATCGCCTTTACCGCAAGACACTGAAACGGCGTGCAGTGGTATCGTAGATCACTCGCCTGACTGACACTTTCAGTTTTAAACTAAGTACAGTGCATGCTCCTAGAATAGTTTCACATGAATCCCATGAATAGTTTTTCAGATATAATAAGTTAAAAAAGCTGTTTTTAGTCATTTTGAGGAGCTCCGAAATGATTATTCTAATCGAAGTGAGGCTTTGAAACGAGTCTCCAGGCATCGTTTGGAGCGTATTTTATTTTCGTACATAAGCACATTGGGCATATGTAGAATAGTTTCTTTAAACGCGTTTTAAGCGCGTGGTAGGCGAGGCCCTTAATTGCGGGGCGAGGGAGCACACCATTGGTGAGAGGAGATATGAGATGAATGTGGAGCAACGCCGGAATGAAATAAGGGGTAAGAAGAGCTGCGAGAAATACCTGCCGACCTACGGCATTATCCGATGCCATTCTACATACTGTTACAATGCATTTCGTAACAATACAAAAATACGGGTCTTCACGTCGGGAATCAGTCCCGACTAGTATTTGATTGGAGGCGAGTGTATTAGCCACTACACCAACCGCGACTCTTTAGCATGTCCTAGTGAAGAACTGTTATACATATTTATTTGTTTTATTCAATGACGAAACCAATCTCTTAATGTATTCTAACGTATTTGACAGTTTCCACTGGTTATAATTTCATTGTTGTTGATGTTATACACGTCGTGGCATAAGAATATCCAAATATTTGTAACGGTGGTTGGTTTAAAATTTAAAAAAAAGTGTATATGCGCAATGGTTTGTGTTCCCGAAAGTCTTATGGAATTCCATTATGGTTATTTACACGATAATACACTTTGCGTATAATCTAGGCCAGCGGTCCTTATTCGTTATTCATTTCAGAGCTCCTCAAAATGGCTAAAAACAGCTTTCATAACCTGTTATATCTGAAAAACTACTCATAGGATTCGTGTGAAACTACTCTAGGAGCATGCACTGTACTTAGCTTAAAAGCAAATTTTTTTTAGGGAGCCAACAGTAGTTGAAGGTAATAGTTTCCCTTCTGCAGCCCGTTGGCAGCAGTGTGTTATTGTATAGTACATTCGTAGCTAAATCAATCCGTTGAACGTGTGCAAACAAAAACACAGCGAGCATGAACAGGTATTCCTAGAAAAAAGCCGCATGTTTAGGAACCCCCCGACTGCAAAATAAGAGTAAATGAACGTAAGTAATAGAAGAGAAGATAGGAATAATTATTGACCAATGCAACGCTGTCTTATTCCAAACATGCGGCTCCTCAACGGAGCTTTCCTGGAACTATAATCATACGTGGGCGTCCAATCTTGGTCTACGTTCTCGACTCCGAGAAACCCAGCATAAACGTTCTTCTGAGAAAAAGGGTCTCCGCATTTATTAAAATTATTATGGGTGGTGAAAGTTTCCGACAAAAAACGTTAAGAACCCTAAACTGCTCGCAAATGAGTTAAAATTACCATTTTCAGCGTTAGGAGCAGTTTCACGGCACACACACATACGCACGCGCACACATAATACATTATTATTTTTTACAGGTATTCCTATTTAGAATCATATCTAGCAGCTTGCATTATTATCTATGTTACACAGGTCAATAAAGATCGTTCTGAATTTTTTTTAAATATGCGTTAATCGAGTAAGAAGAACTGAACAATTGTTAGGATTGAGCAGTGAATATTTAGCTTGCAATGAAGTTGGTCTATTTTTTTCCCCTATCAGTCACTAATTAATATTTTTCTAGTCTTACTTAGGATTTTATAATAAAATTTAAAGTGCAATTAAACGCAAACCCATCAATGAATTTCCGAGAAACTTCTTTACAGTATGCATATGTCTGTAGTGGTAACACAGTGCAACTTTCATACTTTCAAATTTGTATTGCAAAAAAAAAAAAAAAAAAACTATCTTTGTTACAATGTCTATTATTTAAATAATTTTGCGTTTTTTTAAATGAATATCACGCAAGTATTAAATAAATTTTAACAAAAACGTAAAATATAGTGAAACTACAGAAGGTATAATTTATCGTTTTAACTGCCTTACGTTTGCGCAATACACACACTATGCAGTGCTGTTGTTGTGTGATCAAATTTGACGGTTGCGCGCGCGTGTGATCATGCTGACGTCACCTAGCACACCAGGGAGGAGGAACATGCGCACGGTTTCTCTTATTATTTTTACGTGTAATTTACGTGCTAAGTATAGGCCTGCTCCACTAGTTGACATGTCCCTGGAAGTACCTTTGCCACGCCACACGCCAGTATCCTGACACTTATTAGCATGCTCCTGTAAGACCTTCACTACGCAACTCAGCGATGCTTTGCAGTATACATACACACTACTTTACAGGCGTTTTGGTTCTTCTCCTGCCCTATTTACCTGTATACACACGTATAAAATTAAACTTCAAGGCCAGTTTACAATTTGCCGTGCATAACATATTCTTACTGTCAGTTTAACGGACAAATAACAATACAACAGATAACATAATATAATAGGTAAAACAGAACAATATATAGTATAGTACAAAAAGACGTAGTTATGCAAAAAGGAGACAACACACAAAGTAATTTATTTTGAGATACTCATACCAAGTAGAAGGAGGTGGTCCATAGTTAGAGATGATTGTATATCGCAAAAATATTTTGTACCGGCATGCCCTTTAAAACGCTGTAGTTTACTTACGACACGTATTATTGGATGATCTACGTCTCTAACACAACGTAGCTGTCTGTAGACCAATAACAGGCATCAAATATTAAAATTTTGGGATTCTTACTGACTCAGTCAAATAGGAAAACAACTTCACATACAAGTGAAAGCCAGTAATCTTCTGGTAAGCTGAACGTATGCTGAAACCCAGCAAACAGTCAAGTTTTCCCGCGATAAACCATCATCTCTACCATAGTATGTTCTGCAAAAAGAATAAAAAAGCATTAAATAGTAATATTTTAACAATAAAAATGGCAAAAAAAATTTATATATGTTTTATATACACACCGTAGAATTTGACCTTGATTCTCTCAGTTCCGGTGAACTCTGGGTTAGTTCCTTTTTGCATAACTACGTCCATAGATAATGCAATACGGTACCATTCAGTGAATAATATACAATTAAGGATACATCGGTTAGTTTGGGACGAAACATAAGCAACACTTGCAGAATGTGTGTATTTAACGAATTAGTGTCTGGTATATGTGTTGGAAGTATTATATTATTGGTGGTAACGATCGCTTTGTTCTAATATGTTTGAATATGGCTGGTGAACGCCGATGCAGGGGTGGCTGATGTTCGTCTTAGATTCTATATATTTCAAGTTTCCTGTTAGGCGAGGTACTACCTTGCCTGGTGACAGTCTGTCAATGGTCAGAGGTCAGTGTGTCGTTGGACTGACATTACACAAAGTGGCCGCCTCCCTACATTCGAAGTATTCAGGCACAAGGTCATATTACGTCTGTCTCTCTCGCTCTCTGACTCTCTCCATCGATGGTGCGAATGCTGCATCCTTCCCGGAACGAGTCATTTTCTTGTCTGCTGTAATAAGTATGTTCCAAGTTGGAAGTAGAGGTGTAATCACAAGATGTCTAGTTTGGGAAGTGGGCTTTTTCTCCAATAATTAGCTTGGGGTAGTATATTTAATCTTGGGAGAGTAGTAATAGTGACTTTTATGGAGAATTGAAGGAATTAGACAAATAAATTTGTCTATAACTTCTTATTTGATATCTGCTACGTCCACGAAGACGGTTATCTTACTGCCTGGTACCGACAGGGCGCCCCAGAAGACTAATTTTACACTTCAGTATGATACCAACTAGTCCGTAAAAACTCAAGTGTAACAGGAATTCTGGACCACGAAACTTCATATGTATAGTTATTGGGCTCGTTGGTATTCGTCTTAGGATCATGCAAAGGCTCTGGTGATCGGGAACAGAATGCATAAAGATACGAACGGTTTTTTTTATTTTAACAAAGACGGTTTTCTGAAGGAAAACGTAGGCTTATGAAATCACTTTCCTGATTGTATGTCTGTGTGTGGCTGTGAATGTACGTGGGTGTATGAACCCCTAAAACATTTAAACTCGTAGACATAACTGAATAAAACTTGGTACACGTATGATACTTGTATGTATTTTGTTCATGCCGTGTTCATATTTTCACAATGGTGGCAATTTTCGTAATTTTTGCATACATCATATCTGAGAGAACATTTCCCGAGTTTCGTCCAACTTGTTACGTGTGTGTGTATATATACATACATATACGCACACGTACACACACGCTCAGTAAGCTCATTTGACTACTATTTATTTTGTTCATGCCATGCTCATATTTTCAAAATGGCGTCGGTATTTATCATTTCGACGTACTAATATATAGGCCTGCCATAGGAAATTTTATTCCAAATTCTATCAAACTTTGTACACATCTTCTTAGTTAGCTGATTTGTCTTTCATGTATTTCGTCCTTGACGTGTCCACATTTTTTTTAATGATTTCAATTTGAACAATTTTTAAACAGATGAAAAATCTGAACAATAATTGTTAGAATTTCATCTATCTTGGTACTCAAAACGTTCTTAGCAAAGTTACATGACTTTTATGTTTTTTGTTTATGACGTGCTCTTATTAGTAAAATGACATTCATTTGAACATTTTGTCAACACTCAAGATATCTAAGTATCCATTTTTTCAGATTTTCATTAAACTTATTACACATGTAATGTGTCGTAAGACGTCTTGACTTATGCGTGTTTTGTTCACGCTGTGTTCGTTATAACAACATTTTTGACAACACGAGGTACCTAAAGAACGACTTTCCAGAATTTCACCAAACTCGGTACACATTTAGTTCTAAGAAAGGTAAAATTACTTTTGTATTTTGTTCATACTTAAATTCATGTTCATATTTACACAATGGCAGCAACTAGAAAATTTCTTGAACACTTGATATACCTAAATGATTATTATTCAGAATGTTATCTAACTCTTTGTACACGTATTCCATAAGCGACTTAAGCTATTTGCATTATGTTCACATCGTATTCAGTTTTTAAATCGTTCGCCTTTGAATTTTTATGACCACAGGAAGTATCTGAGAACTATTTTCCAAAGTTTCTTCAAACTCGGCACACGTTTAGTACTAAGTAACGTAACGTGAATGTAATGGTGTTGGTTCATGTTTAGTTTAGTATTGTAGAACCCCCAATTTTGAAGATTTCACATCATGCCTAAATAACTTTTAATACGTGTATTTCAGTAACTACAGGACCGATAGAATTCTTTATTATCCAATCTTCGATTGAACTAGTCTTTGTAATGGTGTAGGTCTTCCAGGTTAGAAAATAACACGAGATATGTAACCGACTATAATTTTAGGGTTAATTTGCACACACATCCAGGAAAGTAGGCTCATTAGTTATGTTGGTAACAGCAGCTTGTTACATTGTGGAAACGTGGATGACGTCGCCGTTGAGTGGTGGGTTTTCTGTGAGCACTCCCGTGTCCCCGTACCTCGCATTCCAAGGCTGTTCCATCCTCATCTCATATCATCCTTTCCCGGTTCTTTCGCCCTTCTTTAGTCTCTGGCTGGGTTACAGTATTGGCGTTCCATTTTAGTTAATTAAATGGTGCACGTGGCACGATTAACTGTACTTAAATAATGAAGACGGTTGCCTGCATTTGTTTGTATTATGTGACGAAGTTTACTAACTTTGAAAAAAACATGGCCACGATCAGATTGCGCAGTGTAAAAATTACTATAAGTAGGTCAACTTCGAAGATATATTCTAGGCCATGTTGAACGCCAAGAACGGATAGCCTACTTCACTGTCGCGTTTATGAATAACCAATGTCTGTGACGACACGCCTTTGATGACTGCAAGCCAGTAGCACAGAATATTTAGGAATACAGAAGTGAAATAGCTGATAGGACAGTGACATTCACACATGCCACCAAAATGGCTTCCCTGGCCAGCAATATGGCGGAGACGCCTACCGCCAATCAGCGTAAGGTGACTGCCCTGCTAGCCGGCAGCCAGGCCAATAGGAGGCAAACATACACGGGGCTGGTATCAACAGCCTCAGGCAGTCAATAAGCCAGTGAAGTTCACCTGTATCAAACGAGCCGCCACGTTATTTCACGTCTGTATCACTATTTAGTCTGTGCCAGTAGTAAATAACGAAACAATACGTAGGGCCTTCGCGTACTACCCGCTTGTACTGTTGGAAGCCAATGGATAGAGAAGTGCAAAAATGCACGTTATTATTTGACGACATTCTAGAATTCACTGTTCTATATTCACTCGAACACACTCTGTACCAGGAGTAAATTGAGCATTTCACAGTTGTCTTTCGTTGATTTAAAAAGAAATGCTTCCGGTGAACCACATAAGTTGCCGGCTAACAGCAGAAGTCAGATGAGAAGGGATCCCTGTTTTTCGCGAAAAAACTTTTGCCCCAGTTTGTTTTAGTGCCTTACGTACACGCCTGCTTCATGGTTATTGGCAGCGTGTCTATGTGAAGAGCCGTATCTCATTTGACTGAGCCAATTACAATAACGTTCCTGCAACACCATACGTCTGTGATTTGCTGGTAGAATCGCAAGGCTCGTGAGAGTTAAAATATACAATCACTGACCACGAAGCAGAACTGCAGATGTGCACGTAAGACACAGAAACAAAGTGGGGAATAATTATTTTCGCGAAAAGCAGGGATTCATACAGATGAGTAACTTGGAGTTCAGTCTGCTGTCAAATTTGCATGTCTAACCAATGGATAATCTAGTGTGACCAGTGCGGGTGTATGCCTTAGAAATATAAACTGCTGCTAGATGAATCCACTAAATTGACACACCTCTAAACATTACTAACTACTAAACATACATTGGAACACTGCTTCTGGTTCATTCTTGCTCTACGGGTGACTTCACGCGTGTCTGAAACGCACCCGGACCGAGCGCTTGGTGACCGCCGCAAACATCTATGAGATTCATGTTTTTTTTTTTCTTGGGAGGGGAGGGAAGATGCGGCAAACCACCGAGAACCAAGATTCTCGGAACAGAGATCCCCTGTAAATCCCCAAACGGTTCCAGGAACGTTTTCGACCGTGACAGCTGGTCGCTTTCCATGAGTCCAAGGTCATCCCTTGTTGAATTGCTTGCTTTACAATAACGCAGTTGGCCACCAGGCCGATGACCTTTCTCCATCCTAAAGGCGCACGTGAAAATTCCCGAGAGTAAGGTAGGTCAGCCAAATTGTCAAGTGTTTTGGTCTTTAAAATTTAACCCCAGGTAAGTTTAACCGTGTTCGAAATTTTCACCGATAGCTTCTCGATCAACTACTAAAACTAACGTGCAAAGAATGCACTGTGGATAAATCATTTAGTAAAATATTTATCAAGTTATATATATATACACGTTTTTTATTCCCGTTATCTTAAAATCACGAATATCACTGCTTGGGTTTAAAATCCTAGTAATCGACAGAATCTGGTCAAGTGACTGAAATAACCCACCCTACATCAGCGAGTGAATGTTCATAAGCACTTCATAACTGTGCAGAGCTGTTTCAACTAAATATTCGGTCTGCAACTTAAAGACACTTTTATGCTCAGACCATATGAGTAACTTTTCATATATATTTTATTGTTTTTAATGCTAGAGGGATTTTGAGGGTGGGTGTTGTGTAGTGACCTGATGCACGCATCATTGATTCGTAATAAATTATAAACACAACACAAAGTTTAAAATAAGTCTCAACTTCACAGTGGGAAGAAGTCTGATTGACAGGCAGTTATAATAGGCTACTGCAAGGGTTAAGGGGAATGGAAAGGTAAGATGCCGAGTGAATGACTGCCAAACTCAATCAAGGGTAGAATCTTAACTAGCTATCATAATTCGATGGTATTTTTTTGCAGAGTTGATATTTTATTTGTAGACGCCTGTTCATGCAACACTAGTCAGCAGTATGCTTTGTTTCCGAGTAAAAAATAAAAACGTTTATAAAAAAAAATAATGGCTTGAAACCACAAAATCTATAAAATTGGAAAACTTAAAAAAGAATACCCACAGCTCTATAATAACCGGATTTCTAAAATACTCGAGTTAACATTTGAAAACAATTTTAACATCCGTGAACCTCTGCACGAGAGGTTTTTGGATGGTAAAATTACACAATTAACTGACAAATTTTTGTCTTTCCCAGAAATAGCTCCGATATGTGTCAGACAAAACATTAACCCAGTATGCTTTATTTCTTTAAGAGGTTAATAAAATCTCTCTACGATATGTATGTAACACGTGAGAAGTGATTTAGTGTAAGACTGCATTCTACAGAGGTTTGAAATTTAATTATTTTATGATCGAATTATTGCACGTATTTCGACGAGATTTGATATTGGTAAATAAGAAGGTTATATGCATGCATAAGCGCGTCAGACACGGGGCTTTTCATAAATCTGAATTAAATGGCTGTAAATTATTACAATTAATATTGTAATATATCGATTAAGGCCATGGTCCTTTATTTATTTCAAACAATTGCCAATAACTCGAATATTTTCTAACCAAATGCTTTGGAAAAAAATTGGCACTGTGTACAATCGCACGATACACAATTTTTGAAGAGCGTTTTTTAAAATAATGTACCGTTTGCTAGCAAAAATTTTGCTTCAATTTGGTCTGTTTTCATAACAAAATATGTAATATTTCAGAGGCAAAAATCTAAAAATCTGTTGGGTTTATTGCAACAGAAAACTTAAGATATAAACTATGATATGTATAGGTGTTAAAACTGTAAGAATAAACTTTGATATATGTATAAATATGCGTTAAAAATATTTTCGAAACCACTGCGAAACTAAAGAGTGAGGCCTTAAAATCCTAGGGAGGAATTTGCAGTTACGTACCAACAACAACAACAGTAACTAAACAAATCTCTAGACAAAGTTTCATTAAGATCTGCCGCAAAAATTTAACCAACACTCATTATTAGAAGCTTGTTTACTGCCAGGACATTGACAGCCGTGATATATATTTTGGTCGTACTGTGCCATGCCAGCATTAACGATAACGAAAGCCACTATGTTAGCATGGGTAGAACTAACTTTCGCATTGAGGCGTTACAAAGTGATCCAAGTGAAGGCAACACACGTCCAAAGTTGACCAGAGCTAACACGACCAACAGCTCAATTAACTCCTGGCTAACCCTGTCCGAGTGCCGGGTTCAGTTGATGTCAGCAAGCGAAATGCGAAGCAAAAGGCGCGAGAAATATTAACATTCGTCATAACCAAAACCACAATGATGTGAAGCTGTACACGTGGTGTTCAAATATTGAAGAAGGAAGCACGAAACTAACGCCAGTTTCTGAACAACAAAAATTACGTCCTGTTGCTTGAGAACTGCATATTACTCTACACCTTTACTTTTACTCTGCAGTTTGTCTTGGGACATGAAATAAGGTAAAAAAAAATCTGCTACTGTACACAGAAAGAAACATTTTGTAGGATGTCTTCCCTGCAAAATTATTTTGTAGTAATCACAAAATAATTTTGTGGTGTCCACAATATTTTAGTGGTGTCAACAAAATATTTTTCCTGGCGTCAAAAATATTTTAGTTGTTTCAAAATATTTTAGTGGTGCCATCAAAATATTCTTGCAGTGCCCACAAAATGTTTTATAGCTGGCACACTTTTTTCCCGCGTAGTCGCATTTAGTAATATGCTTTGAAGGTGTATAACATGTTTAGAATTATTTTAATTTTCGTTATATTACAATTTTATAATTTCATTCAGACGTTTAAGACAAAACCTTGCTAACCTGGTCACATAACAGCAATCCTACCTGACTCTACAGAAGATTATTTTTCGTAAACGTATTTCAACTCACTACAACACATTAAACACAGTAGGATATGAAAATATACGAACTGAAAGTAGGTACACCGATTTATCGCTGGAAAAGTTGACTGTTAGCTAGGCTTCAATATAACATGTCCATATCAGACGTTCTTCATTTGTTATTGGCGTGTTTAAATCTGACTAAGGTTAATTCTACTACAGGTTAGAATTTTTCTGGTCCCTTAGCGATAGCAGCGAAACTAGTGGCAGAAATTTTCCCTATGCCAAACTCTCCCATAAGAAAAAAAAATTTTCTTTCTAACCTGTAGTAGAATTAACCTTAATCTGACTGAGTCTGTAACTCTGGTTCGCCACTACTAAGTATTTGTGATTCGTGTACCGACAACTGCATCACTACGACTGGATTTATTATTATTTTTGCCATATTCAATTGCGGTCTAGATGCCTGTTAAAAAAAAAACTAAAGAGAATAGAAAAACATAAATAAGCGGGGTATGCTTTAGTCTACAGGTGACGGAAACAGATTCCAGCTCCCGAAAAGTCGTTCTTCTGTCTGGAAAACTACTCTGTTTTGTTTTATCTTATCGTTGTGTCGCATGTTGCTATGTTCGTTTCTGATACTCGTTGACTAAAGCATTTTCTGCTTATTTATGTATTTTATGTTCTGTTTAGTTTTCTTTGACAGACATCTACATTGCAATAGAGTAAACTTATCCAGTCACATTGCACATCTCTTTCAAAGATTGAATCACCATCCTCCAATCATGCAAGGTGTATTATACTGTTTTACCAAATAGTGCACGGTGGCATAAATATTCTTGCGATTCTCCAATATCTATAATGGCAAGGGCTCGGTAATGCAATATGACTAATCATGCTGGTTTGGACAACCCTGAGCAAGTCAGTACACCGCGAAGACAGCTGCAAGTGGTCATCGTGTTAGGCTGTTTTGTAGTGTTCCCATTAGTCTGCAGGGGAGAAGGGTTCAATATGTTTTAGACAGACCAGGCAGGGGTCCGAGGTGCCCTGCTGAGAAGAGAATAGTGCCCTTGTAAGTGGCTATTGTAAGTGGTACGAGGGAAGTTTGTTAAGTGGCGCACATACATAGCAAGCTCCTTGGATGCCTGACTAGAGTAGAAAATACGCCAAATATAATTCTACAACACTCAGAGAGAGAGAGAGAGAGAGAGAGAGAGATGTTATGTTCTGTTGAAAAATAATACGAGACAACATAGTATACAAAGGAATCACGCAAATTGTCTGTTTTACGTTTCTTTTTAGGTCTGTATAGTTTCCATAGGTTTAACAAACTGTTTTTTTTTTTGAGAATTTTAAGGATTATGGAGAGCCGATGCAGTGAATTTTCACAAATTTTCGTCAAAAAAATTTTTTTTTCGCTTATTATCGAAAATTGAAAAGTTTTTTTTTTTTTTTTTTTTTACCTTTTCTGCAATCAGTGCTCAAAAATTTTGAAAGTCTATGACTCTATGACAACGAAACAATGTGAGACTGTGTCTAAAAGTATCATATATGGATTGTCCAGCCTTGATTTTCTGTAAAAGTTAGGACATTTTTTTTTACGAAAATTGTGAAAATTTGCTGTTTTGGGGCTTTATCCCCTTTAAGTGCCTGGGCTTGTCAACTTAGCCTATACTGTAGTAAAATCAGTAAAATACAAACTATGTTCCAAACAACATTATTGTTGGTAAAATAGGCATACGCCTAATCGATTTTCAGGTACAGGGGATGTGTAAAGAAGTTGCTATGAGTTCCTTCAGACACAGCAAATAAGATTAATATATCTGTGTCATTATACACGTAGTTAACGTCGATCGTACCTTTATTCAAAGCGGATTATTTACGATATTTTCAGTCAGAAACTAACGTGTATGTTTCAACATATTTTATACACATAACACTGAACAGCCGCCAGCTGTTTGATATGTCACTTATAACCACAATAAACTGTTACCATCAGTTTAGTTTCAGTGACCAAATATACAAATATAAACTTTTACGTAGATTCTGAGTTATTATAACTAGTGAAGCAAAGGAATAACTGCAGTTACAGAAAAGTTGCCAGAAATTGATTCATAATAGCATTTCAAGAGAGAAAGTACGACGTTGAGAACTGTACTTTACTGGCATATTTAACGTAAGTATACGTAGAATTTTCATAAACATTCAGTTTCATGTCATAATAAATACAATTTCACGTAAAACATACATATAAGGTAACCTAAACCGTAAATGTTACGTAGTTCACAGAAAGTTAAATTTAATACTGAAATTTATAGCAATAGAAGTGTGATATTCCCGGTGATACCAACATAGAAATGTAGTAAAAACCCGATTTATAGAGGTACAGTACACGGAAAAAATTTTTGCCCCCCCCCCCCCCCCTTCACCCAAAGTTCCTATACAATGCTTGTGGATTTTATGTCTTACAACTGACAGCCTCGTTTTGTATTTGTGTGTACAGCCAAGGGTTAGTTCCGCTCTCACTGCTGCTAGTAAACGTAGGTCATCAGCTTGGAAAGAAATCCAGGAGTTGCAAACGGTCTTTGAGTAGCATATAAAAAAACGTTTACGAGTACTGAGTAGCGTATAAAATTGCAATATTTTATTGTACTGGAATCAGTATCGACCTTGAACGGCTGCGGTACGTAAGTGCTGTGGAATTCTTACAGAAAATAATAGACATCCCGCTGCTTTGTAATTTAAAACGATCTGAAACACGAAGTGTCTTTGTTGACGATTCAAGTTGCGAGGCGCGAATATCGGTGTAATACTGTACAATAAATAAATAAAAACTTCTGCCATGAGTCACGCTTTGTTTGTTGCCTTTTCAAGCATTGTTTAAGGGTGTTCAAGTGTGATAAAATCATAATTTTATATTTTTATGAAATATTTTGATAGTTTTGTAGATGATACTTGTGATTACATTTTACTCTTACGAAACAATTATAGCTCTCATAGTTTTCTCATAACGGTACCTCAAAGTCAAAATTTGCTTGTTACACTGCCATGCAAATAGTGATCTGCTTAAATAAAATAATTCACTCTTAACTTACATCCCATGAGCTATGCAATAAAACATAAAAAAAAACACAATGCAATATTTTGAATTTTAAAAAAATCGTACAAACTCAGAAAAATAGTTGCATATTCAGCAAATGTTTAAAAATACAAAAAGAGTTACCGGTATTTATTCAAATGTTTTATTACGTAGGTCATAGTACGTTATTTCACTGTGAATTACTTCACTTACGTAAGTTAAATGGTTTTCACTATTTGCATGGCTGCAGAACATGCAAATGTTGACTTTGACGTAGCGCTATGAGAAAACTACGCCAGCTAAAATTGTTTCGTAAGAGGAAGCTGCACACAGAAGTATCGAATGCAAAACTAACACTATCTCATATAAATATAAAATTATGTATTTATCGCACTTGAACACCCTTAAGAACGCACCAAGGCCACCGATTGCTTGTGGTATCCGATTTATTTGGTCCACAATTGTATACGATATGGAGGATTGTACTCGGCTCAAGTTATTTTCACTTCAGGTTAGAAAGATAATAGCATATGTTATGAGCACGTTGGGCAAGGAAAATGTTTGATGTCAGTAAGAAGTCAAATTAATGCTGGCACTTGTACAAAGAACTTCGAGTGCAAAACCAAACATTGCTGAAGAAAGAAGTTCTCTCTTTAAGCACAAGTATAAACTTGACCTTTTACCTTCACCAGCCCAACTAGTGGTGGAAATTATCTCTAGTCAAATAGATTACGTTCTTCCTAATCTGTAGTAGGATTAATATTAAGAGCGCCGCCTAACTGCGCGTTAGAGGCTAAGAAATGACGGATACATAACGGCGACCTTGAAGCACGCATGAAATGGGCACACGTGGGATATTTTCATGGAAAAAAACCTGTTTACGAACACACTGTCACGCATTTGAAGCGTTGGCCGTCTGCCTCAAGGCGCCGAGATTTGGCCGAGAGGCATTTCTTCGAAAAATGCTCAACGTATGTGAGGGATGCCTTTTTATGAATACCATTCAATGATTGTTACTCGAGTGTATACTCATTTCAAATCCTCCAGTAATTTTTAAAGATTATTTTGTGAGCCCGAAATAGGTTATTTTGCTGTCCTTTATAGGCAAGAAACTTCTGGTGCAGATTCTTAAAAAATATAATATATTATATCAAAATGAAAGTTAGTTTGTTTGTTCGTCTT
Organism: Medauroidea extradentata; assembly: GCA_003012365.1. Taxonomy (NCBI): domain Eukaryota; kingdom Metazoa; phylum Arthropoda; class Insecta; order Phasmatodea; family Phasmatidae; genus Medauroidea; species Medauroidea extradentata. Next base: position 20,086 of record PNEQ01006262.1, read on the forward strand.
TTATGCACTGGTAGGCCTATATCCTTTAGATTGCGGTAAAACTTTAGCGCTTGTGTGTAGAGGATCAAAACGCGATACCCAAAAATTTCTGTAAAAAACCCCCTTACGTGAGTTGTAGTGCGTGAGCCCACGAATGTTTCTCCTAAAAACAACAAATTAAAGCGTTGTAGAGAGACAGAACGCGGCAACCAAAAATTGTAATAAATAGTAATTGGTGAGTTGCCGTGAGTGTGCCTGTAAAGGTTTCTACCAAAAATTAATTTCTATTGGGGGGTGGGGTGGGGTGGTGTGTGTTAGGAAAACAGGGTATATGGGCAGAACTGGGTACCCATCAAATGTAATGGGCATTGCAACGCATGCCGGGATAGCTAGCAGGTAATAAACAGCCTTTGCATACGTCATAAAATTATAGGGTTACCATTACATGTCTCATAGAAGAGAGTTCTCGCCGAGTAGACAGAATGTCAGTTCAGTGACTTGAGCATAGAGGCTAGCGAGAGGCGTGATGCACATGCTGTACCGCCTTTATCGCTTCCGCTATTCTATATCTTTAACACGCAAATATGTTCACACAGACGGCCACCTCAATTCAGATCATCATGCCTGTCCTCCCCTCACTCCTGACACACACTGCCATATACTTTCTGGTATTCCTATGTATTTATTTCCTTGCGGTTACTTTTAGTGAGGTCATTGTATCTCCAAATTACATTTCTTTGGACTTCACATTCAAGCCCTTATTTGTGGCTGAATCATTCATAAATACATACATACGTACATACATACATACATACATACATAAGTACATACATACATACATAGTTTAAGTGCTTGCGTACTTCTGAATGGTAGATGAATTTTTTTTATTTACTGGTGACTATCCATCGTGCTTGGGATCAATTGGCCTATCATTTACTGTCAGGGACTTCGTCAGCAAACATACGCAGTTCTTCTCTGCTCTGTTATATGCTTTCTGCTTCCGTAACTATTATTATTTTTTTAACTTCGTAGTTGGTATATAGTTAAGTAACCTTGGCCCAAGATCGTCTCAGATGAAGTACATCCTTTTACAAGACCACTAAGAAGTGGAAATAACGGTGATACGTAAACACAGGCACACAGGTGATCTCGAAAACCTTTTCTTGCTATAAAACGGAGCTCGTGGTGGTGTAGTGGTATGATAACTGCACTGTAAAATCCTTTCCAAATAGCGTGGAATGTTTTTACCCATATACAGTAGCGGAGTACTTACCATACTTATGTCTGTAAACACAGCACACGAACTGTCGTCTGTAACATATGTATTCCTATACCATTCATTCAATGGCCACGAAACTTTGGTGAGTTGTGCATGCGCCCACGTAGGTTTCTGACAAAAAGTCTGTATTCTGTATATGGTGAAGGTTAGGGGGAACAAAACTGGGCAGGAAGGGGGTGAAAAAAACGGGGCATGGGTGCTAAATGCTTTGCCCAAAAAATTTGAGAATTTTTTTTTCAATAGGTTTATAAAATGGTAATTAACGACACTTAATATATATATTCACCGATTCAAATTAAAAAAAAAGGTTTTGTTTCAAAACCTTAATTTTTTACTTTTAGTATTATTCTCTCTCTCTCTCTCTCTCTATATATATATATATATATATATATATATATATATATATATATATATATATATATATATATATATGTACGTATGTATGTAAGTGCATATAAATATAAATAAAACTACGTACATGAAATTTGAAGTACCGGAAAGTTTTTATGAAAAACTTTTATTAGATTTATTTTAAAAATATTTTTTTTAATTTTGGAAAAATTAGTTTTGAAGTTAGTTTCAAAATATAAATACATATAGGCCTAGTACATATGGGGAGAATGAGTGAGAGAGACTTTGGTCAGCGCTTAACACCGGGGTCTTTAGCGCAGGTGAGGGGTGATACGGGGTGGGTACGGTATGGCTGGCGATGGAATGGTTGATGAGCGGTGGAACGAAGAGAAGATCCCGAGAAGGTTCGCCGACAAACGTCATCGTCCAGCACGATTCCCACGTTCAAAAATCAGCGACCAACCCCGCCGGGAATCGAACTCATATCGATTCGGTGGGAGGCGAATGGTCTGTCCTTTCGGGCACCGCGACCTCTAGTGCGTATAGGTCGCGGGCAACAGCTAGTATCTTATAAAACCTTGCAAACCAATTTGTGACATTCCGTCGACCACAGAATAGTACGATTATAAAAGTTGTTTTGGACATACACCGTTACAGTAGTACAAAGTTCCAGGAAACAACATGAAAACCAGAACGAGACATGAAAAACAATAAAATAAACGATTTTCTTTGGCTCGTTCCTCGTTCTCCAGGACGACATATTACTGCGATGTCGTTTGCCCGGAGCAATGTATTTGATCATATATTCACATTACAAGAAACTTTAGAAGAATTAACAGAAAATTATACCAGTAGAATTGTCAGACGAAGGCACTATTTAGTGGAGTAGACTGTACCGAAGAAAACTGGTGTTGGAAGAGTTTGTGCCAGGGTTCGAGTAAGGGAAATAGGACCTAGCGGTTTTTTTTTTTTTTTTTTTTTTTTAAGCGCAGCTGGGCCAGGCAGATGCTCGACTGGCCTTGGAGGGCTCCTCCGTGGATGGTCACGGACTATTAGACGGCAGGCGATCAGGCTGCATGAATGGAGCTGGTAATCGCGACGACCAACCGAAACTCTTCGGCTGTCCAGCGTCTCGCTACCCCCACAACCCCAGCCACATCGCCCGAGGTCCAGACAGAACCCCGCTGTGCTGCGACCTCCGTTGTATTCAAGGGCGCGATTCCCGCCTTTACGTTCACCCAGTTACGTCGAGGAGCCAGCCAGCAGAAAATTGCCAACCTAACCCACGGTGTATTATCTAAATACTCTTTTTTTTTTTCACCGTAACTTGACATTTATTTTAGTTGAAAAGAATCTTGCACCAACTTGTTTCAATGTCTAAGGTGCATATCTGCAGCTCTTATTGGCCGAGTGTGTTCGTGACCAGGCGTCGCCCATTTCTTCATCATCACCCCACTGTGATTTGCAGGTAGAACCCCAAGACGCAGATATTTAAAAACATTCTACCACTGACCGTTGTAGCAGAGCTACAGGTGTGCACATAAGGTATGTAAAACAAAATGTTTTAAGATCCTTTTCACAAAAAATATTTATTTGCTCTAGCCACAACATTGATTTCGTTACAATTTTTTTCTTTTTAATTGTAAACCACCGCATAGTAATTTCTCCAAAAAAAAACTTTTTGTTTAAAGATAAAGTAACGGTCGCAAAAAATTGCGTTACTACTAAAATAGTACGTAGCGAGTAGGCACAACGTTAACACGATGCGATGACCCGGGCTCGATTTCTGGCTGCGGCCATCCTAATTTCGATGTTCAATGTTTTCCCGAATTCGCTCCATGTGATTGCTGGGATGGTTCCCTAACAAATGCTATGGCCGAACCCTCTCCTAGTTCCTGACCTTGTATCAAGTTGTGTGTGATCGTCTGTAATGACCTCGTAGTCGACGAGGTACAAAGCTCAGTTCAAAAACTTATAACAAAAATTATTTAAATGGTTTGGTATTAATATCTGTAGTAAAGTTAACTTTAGTTTTTTAAATATAATAATAATAATAATAATAATAATTCAAGCTTCGCAAAAAAAAATCCCAAAGATAACTTCAAGAATAAAAATGTCAGCAACACTAGAGTGATGGGAAGAGGTTTTGGTCAGCGCTTAGCATTGAAGTCTTTAGCGCTGGAGAGGGGTGATATGATGTGAGTATGGAGCGGCGCCGGAATGAATGGGCAGTGGAAACGAGAGATCCCTGAGGAAACCCGCCGACCAACGGCATCGTCCGGCACGATTCCCACATGCGAAAATCCGGGGACCGACCCCGCCGGGAAACGAACCCGGATCGCCTTGGTGGGAGGCGAGGAGTCTGACCCCTCGGCCACCGCGGCCCCCAGCAACCCTAGAGAAATGATTTTAATGTACTCCTGTGCTGCAAAATTACAGCCTATTTACCGAAGCTAAACAGCCGCAAAGATCATGATGATGGCTTTGAAGTAAATACAGCATGTGTACCTATGGCCATACGAATTCGTAAAATTCGCCTTTCTTTCTAGCGGCTTACTAAGCTTTAGCAAGTTGCTATGCTTTTAAAATGATGTCTCGCATAAAGAATAGCGGCAACTGAAATAAAATTCTGTTTCCAGGTTCAGTAAAGGGAAGTCTTAGTGAGTCAGCAAATTCTTTACTAGGGACTTGAAAATCTTGCGTATTTATAAACAATTGCAAGCCCGTGTCACTTTCGCAATTCACCCTAGACTACTCCTGAAATATGCTGAGCTAATATTACAAAACCAGCTAATAGCAGGCTGAATCATGTGGTGTCACTGTGTTAGTGAGTAACTAATTAGCAACTGCTCGAGTGTACGAATACTCTTGGAGGGCAGCCTATGTCAATAAGCCCACGAAATTTCCTCGTCTCTAATAACTATGTGAATTATAGAGGTCCTTATACAAACACCACTTACTCTAACGTCAGTGCCAGTTTAGGTCGCTCAAACGGGCACTCACCGCAAATGTACGTTGGATTTAATTTAATTTAAAAATCTGGTTTATTATCCATCAAGTTATACAATGCTACGAATTGATACACATTCTACAAAATCACTTACATAGATAGTAAGAAAGCAAACATTCGAGCAGATATTTTTTCCGCTCTTCTATTCGTAGCGATTTTAATGTGAACTGATACAGAGGTAATATATATATTAATTTACATTACCACTAAAAGAGATTTTGGGGAAAACAGAAAAAAAAAACCATCTTGGAAATGACGTAAAGGGGGAACATTTGTGAAAACAAATAAGATTTAATGGTCTTAAGGCGTCGCCTACCTGCGAGTCATATGCTTAAAAATGACGCGCATAAAATGCCGCGTCGCCTAAACGAGCCAAACTCTGAAATATCGTGCAAGGTTTCCGCCTAACCGTTTTTACTATATAATTTTACAACACAATTTTATTGGTGGACCGTCTGTAGCAAAGTTCAGTTTACGTCGCAATCTTAGTTTCACATACATCCGGTTAGTATATTTTTGAAGTACGGCATTCTGAAAAGGCCGTTTTTAGCCATGTTGGAGGGCTTAGAAACAGTGATTTTAATGAGCGTAGTGTCTTAACAATATGGTACCGACCTTGTCTGGTGTGTTTTCTTTTCGTACGTTGGCAAAATGGGCACACGTGTAATTGTTTCGTAGATAAAACCTGTTTACGAACACACTGCAATGCCTTTGAAGCGTGGAATAGACGGCCGCCTTAAGCTGAAGCCTTATTGTGCTTGGATAGGGACTATAGCAACAGGGTTAGCAACATACGTAACAGACCACTAAAGGCGGATTCACAACCACACTTAACGTACGTACGAACACACGCACGTTGTACGTTAAGTTTTAAACATAGGATTCACAACCATATTTAATATAGACATGCATGGAAATTGTTTATGTCATAACAAAATGTCGATAATTGATTATAGTAATTTATTTTTATTTTTCGACGCGAATCAAACAATTTATGCCCACAAGATAATAGATTTTTCAATATAAATGAATATTTAATTGAATCTTACGTTTGCACAAGCTTCACTCAAAACCACCACTTCGTAGAAAGTTGATCAACTCTATTACGTACGCACGCACGCTACGTGAGGATGTGGATGCTAGCATGCCCACAAGGCGTTTCTAGTTTTACACATGCGCACGCACGTGCGCTACGAGGTGGTTGTGAATCCAGCTTAATGGTTCCTGGACTATCGCCACGATGTAGGAAAAAGCTAATTGAACTTTTCATACGGCATTGTCTGTTATACTGCCACCTCGCACGATAACGGAAAATCCAATATTGCGGATGATGAAGAAAGAAGGAATATTAAGCAAATCGGTGATTATCTTAGTGATATTGAGCACAGATATACTTCTGCCGTTGGTGTTTTCATCTGTTTAGTCGTTGCCTATGTTAAAAACCACTCATTTTGTTTCAACCATGACTAATTATAACAATGAAAAGAAGCTAAATAATTTAATAATTTGTGAAATTCTGCTGTCTGTGATTTGTGGGACACAATAATTCCAGAAAATAAACCGGGGCAGAAGTCTTCGTGAGAAAATTTATCAGTCTCAGATGTCAGAAACAGACGACCTTCATATCAAACTCAGAGGTGAACTGCAGCTTGAGACAAGATCCTGTTCCACGTTTCTGTTAACTAATTATATAGTTTCTTCGCTGTTATCACTGTCTGTTTCAACTTTGCTTGTATTCTGAATGAACATTGTTCAAGGTCATACGGTCCTACTAAATTTGTTATTTTTAGTCAATTTATTTCTTCCTACCACATGTTAACACAAACCGTGTATGCAACTAGAACTAAAAACCGAAAACAGTGAATATCGACGGTTTTCTAATGGCTTTGCACTAATCCATTTGGATTCTGTCTAAAACCAGTAATTGCTTCAGAAAAATAATCTCAGTAATTGATTTAGACAATTTAAAAACGCCAAGATCTATTTTTATTAGATGTACAAAACTCGCGTAATTTTCCAGTAAATATTATTTTGATTTTTTTTTCGGAATTGTGTTAAACAATAAAAAAGCATACCATAAAATTTAAATGATATGCCAGAGGGAATAGAACCAAAATCTTTTACACATGAGGTTAAAATCTAATTTTCTTTATTGTATACAAATGTTGCCACATTGTGCATGTAAAATGTCATCAAACAACATTTTGCCACAAACGTTTTCGTCTTAAGTTTAGTCCAGGATCGCGTGGTGTACTTAATATGCGTGTGTTCATGAACATCCTATATATATATATATATATATATATATATATATATATATATATATATATATATATATAT
>PNEQ01006263.1:0-27051 GCA_003012365.1 Medauroidea extradentata
TCGACGAAATTTTGTCGGCCTATCAAAATAATTCTTAAAAAAGAGAGTGCAGAGTTAACAAAAAAAGTGATTGATAATATAAATTCACAAATTGTGACACTATCACCAACAGTTGTAAATGTGGACAACCGTGAAATTCTTGTGAAACAGGAGCTTCTTCTAACCATGATTGACGGGAAAATTTGTAGTGTGCTCTCAACGCAAAACTGTCACGTGTGTGGGGCAACCCCTTCCCAAATGAACAACTTAATCTTAATTCGAGGGAGAAAAATAAACGAAACCGCACTGACTTTGGGTTTATCAAGCCTTCGTGCATGGATCAAATTCTACGAGTGCGTTTTGCACATTTCATACAGACTGGATATAAAATCGTGGCGCATACGAAAAGAGAACAAAAGTCAGATTGAGAAGCGGAGAAAAGTAATACAAGATCGCTTCCGCAATGAAATGGGGCTTTTAGTTGACATTCCAAAACCAGGCTTCGGCACGACCAATGATGGCAATAGTGCGCGGAGATTTTTCGAAAATCCTGTTCTAGCATCAGACATTACTGGTGTAGATGAAGACCTGATTCGAAGATTTGGAATCATCCTTAAAGCAGCCTCCAGTGGGTACAGCATAAACGCTGAAGAATTCGAGAAATTCTGTTTCGAAACAGCAGAACTCTATATCAACAAATACGCTTGGTATTATATGCCACAAAGTATTCATAAAGTACTTATACACGGTACACTGTTAATAAAAGAAGCCTTCCAGTGGGAATGTTATCCGAAGAAGCGCAAGAAGCAATAAATAAAGAATATAAGAAAGTCAGGGAGCATCATACACGTAAGATTTCTAGATCTGACACAATGATGGATGTGATGCACATGCTATTAATTTCTTCGGACCCAATTATTAGTAGCCTTAGAGTAAAACGTCTGAAGAGGAGTAAAAGTATATCTCCTGATGTGTTGAAACTACTTCGAGAAGTAGAACATAATAAAGGTGACAAGACTGATGATCATGACAGTGATGATGATGACGATGACGACATGTATTAAGAAAATGTGTACGCTAGTGAATACTGTTGTTATTAAGTATGAATATCCCTTTGAAAACCAAACATTATGACTTTGTAGGATTCTATCTTTCTTTTATGTTACATCTTGCAACATAACTGTTTCCATCGCTTATTTAAAAAAAAAGCAAGATACGGAACAAATTGTTCAGGGTTTGTAACATGTAAGTAGTTTTGTTGTATATCATTGCATTCTAGTGCGCTATATATTATTACCTTACATTCCATTGTCTTGAATGATAATGTTTAATGGTGTGCAGTTCTTTATTGCATCACTTTGTGTTGAAGGCTGTTATATTATTTTGCATTTTATTGTATTACAATAATTTGTACTACTTTCTCTTGTGTTGGAATTATATTGCAGATCATTGTATTGTTTTGAATTCTTCTTTATTGCATTTAATTTCATTGCCAACAATTGTAATGATTAAAATTGTAGTTAAATACATTCTCTTGTATTTTGTCCTATTGCATCCTATTGTATTTCGTACTGGTGTGTTGTATTATGTTATGTTACATTTGTCATGTTGCACTCCGATGTATTACATTATGTTGTATTGTGTTATACTGTATTTGTTTAACCGTATTGCATTCTACTGTATTAATTCTTCTGTATTACATTCTACTGTATTAGATGTTATTGTATTTGAATCTATTGAGTCATAATATATTGTATCGCATATTATTGCACTACCTTATTCACTTACACATTTCAGTCATATATTTAATGTACATACATATGATATTGGTATAACTGTATGAAAAGTTACATTTAAATATGTATATTCGTCTTTATTAATTTTTATATATTTAATAGTTACGTGTAGCATTAATTTAATAGTCTATATAATGTATATGCATTGGATTGAGTGTACGTAAACATAATTGCATAGTTTCCCACCGTTTTTATGGAAACTACGTAAATAAATAATTTTGTCCTCTCAGATTAGTATTTGGAACCACTGTGCGACGCGGCATTTGATGCGCGCTTCAAGGTAGACCTTATTGCTCCGTCGCTTTTGAGCTTCTCACGCGCGGGTAGGTGGCGCCCCGTGTGTCACGCCAATTTATTTTTAAGTAAATTCGCTTAAATTATTCTCATAACGTTTATTTAATTTTCGAAAAAGATAAAACACATAAAATATGTTTCTGTCATTTTAAAAATGAGTGCACTTGTGAGAACAGGAATTTGGTGCCTCAGAGTGGCTAAATACGACTTATTTTTAGACTGCTGTAACTCAATAAATGTCGCCCGAATGGGTAAAGCACTAAACTTTTAAGGACGTTTTTGCCTTTACTACATAACAATCCACAACATTTAGACTCACTGCTTAGATTCCTATTGAAATAAAATAATACTACGAAATCTCTGCACGTCACTTTGGCGCGCTGCGAATACAGAATAAAGACAGTTTCATACACAGACAATAATTCCAGACCGATTGGACGAACACAAATTAACACCCAGCCAGACATGAGAACCCCTCGCACCACAGTCGGCCGCTCAGTCAACTGAGCTACGGGGGTCGCGGCGTCCTTATCACTCCACTGTTCCCTCCAGTTAAATGCAGACATTTAAAACTGGTATACCACCTCGGTGTGCCGTGGAGTAAACATAGTAAGGAATTACATGTTAAATTATACAGGCTCTTGCGAAGTTGCATGTCAGTAATTCGGAGAAACAATTCTCATGTCTAGAGAAAAAAAAAATATGTAACCCTCGGGGGATTAACCTACAGGAGTACAAGAATAAGTAAATGTAGAAAATCTTCGCAGCTGCTTATTTACTAAGAGAAGGGAAAATCATAACCACGGTCGTATAACAGGTCTGGACACTCGCCTATCTACCTATGTATCTTGCTTGACCCCCCTAATTGTTTGGCTGTAGTTCGTCAAGTTACCGAGAATGTTGTACTTTTTGGCGCTGTCATTCGGGCGGTCGGACTCAAACTCCACCCACGTTTTTCCATTGTTAACATTATAAAGTAAATAAAGATTTTTGGAGCCATGATTTAAAATTGTGAGCGAAGGAAGTATTTCATAAATTGATAAAAAATTCGTTTTGATAAATTGTGTATCTTAGTGGGAGGGAAGTGGGCGGAGTTTGAGCTCGACCGCCCGGATTACAGCACCAAAACGTATAGCATTACCGGTAATTTGGTGAACTGCAGCCAAGTAACAAGGGGTCAAGTTTCCAGGCGAGTGTCCAGACCTGTTCTTCTACGGCCGTGATCTTAAGTCAATAACGTGATTTAGGTTTTTAAATTTATTTATGTGGGCGATCATCAATGATCAATATTTTTTAAAAATTGTAATGCCCATTTCCTTCACACAAGTTAACAACTGTTATTAATTTAAAATTCTTGCAACAATTATATTTATAATATGTGTCTGTAGTATGTGTCTTGAATATCATAACAATGCTCAAAGAACACATATCAAACCCACAGGGCCATTTGGATACAATAATAAAGAAGTACAATTTCCTTTTCCTTCTTAAATAACAAGTAAATATTGACTGCCCAGAACAACAACATTCTGCAGATGTAATTATGTAAAATACTGCTTAAGCTTCCTACTACGCACATTGTGCAAAAGCATATTTACTCAAAATGACTGTAACAACATTACAATGTTCTAAGCCCACCAAGCATGTCCACAACAAGCAATATGACTACAACCAAGATGCCTGGATTCTTTTACGTACAGTGAGACCTTTACATTTTATCTCGGAACAAATATAATACAATACTTAACTAAGTTATGCATCCTACCTACTTCACGCCATCTAGGACCTTAGTCTGTCGGAAACCCGTATTTATTCTAGTATTTCAATCCCCTCTCAGTCCAATAGGGCAATAGAAATCAAGGATCATCTATATCTTCCAGAACAGTCTTCTCGGTGGCATGCCTGCGAAGCGTCAACAGATGCAGCTGACGTCAGAAGCAATTCTCCTATGAATTTGTAGCGGGAAATCAAACTTGGCTGAGCTCCGGCAATGTTCGGGTGCACTCGTCCACGTGACGCCAGTAGCCTATCAAAACAGACCCAAGTTGGAACATAGGCTCGATACCGACGAGCCATAAGCTGTCTTCTACGAGCGTTTGAACGAGGTGGAATTCGCGCTCGTCGTTTTGCCGGGGAATAGTTGACCACGCCGCCTTCCGTCAGCATACGTCGCAATAGCAGGCCTCTGCACATCAGTCAGGTAGGAAACAAGTCCAACATTTCTCTCATGACACGTAGGGCCGTAACTTACATCACGACGTAAATCAAATAACGCCGAAATAATGAGACACCGTCTCAATTTTTGTATGAAAATATGCCAAAAAAACCCACCGTTACTGTGCTATAGGTCTCTTGACTTACAGTGCACGGCTCGCGGGCAGGATCATCACACAGCTCACGATATTCTAGGAATATTCTGTAAATGTCCCGAAAGTCCGAAGTACATCTCAGGCATCCTATGGATATCCACAGGATTTGTTTTAAGATTCATGAGAGTACGTATCATAGGAATGCTTAGATAACATTAAATTAATTGTTGAAATTTTTATGAAAATAATATTACAATATATGTTAAGCGTTTTTTGAGCCGACGTAGTCTTTGGCCAATTTCCCAATTATATCCGTTGGATAATTTTGAAGTACAGTACATACAATGGATATCCCGGACTTGTATACGTAGGTTTTCCAGATGGGTAATTTCTTGTCATTGTTAAATATTTTTAGATAACACTATGTATTGTTAAAAGTGTATCAATAGCTTTGTTAATTAATATCGCTGTAATGAATGCATAAAAATATTAGTAAAATGCATTTAGGGTAAGTATTAAGAATTGCTACTCGTCATGTACCGGCCAAACTATTGATTTCAGACATATAGTTTATTGATGAAAAATGATTCTAGTAACTTTCTTAGTAGTCCTACGTAAAAAAAAATTCTTGTTAGGTTATGTTTTTTAGGTTAGTTTAGGTTAGGTTGTTAGGTTAGTTAGGTTAGTTTAAGTTAGTTTCGGTTAGTTTAAGTTAGGTTAGTTTAGGCTAGGTCAGGTTAGTTTATGCTAAGTTATGTTAGTTTAGGTTAGGTAACCTAACGTTGCCAAAACTAACCTAGCTTAAACTAACCTAATCCAACTTAAACTAACCTAAACTAACTTAAACTAACCGAACCTAATTTAAACTAACCTGTCAACCTAACCTAAACTAACCTAAAAAACCTAACCTAACAAAATTTTTTACGTAGGTATACTTAGAACGTCACTAGAACAATTTTTCACTAATAAACTTAATGTCTAAAATCAATAGTTTGGCCGGTACATGACGAGTAGCGATTCTTAATATTTACCCCTACTGTTTGTGGTTAAGCGTAAGAGAAGGCGAGAATGCCGTAACTTCACCACAATGATTTATCATTATTACTATTATTATTATTAGGATATACCGAATAGCCTAAGTGGATATCTTCCGGATATTCTTTGGATGTCCCTGTGCTCTTTGGGGTGGAACGCTGCATCGGACAATGCCTGTCGTCCACTCAAATACGACTCCTCTGATATGTTGTTTCCTATAATAGCTGCTATGGCATTCCTCAGTAGCAGCATCCAACCCGCACGCTGTATACTGTGCATAATGTACTGTGAACAGTAGTGCAGAAATAGTGCATTTTCGGAGCTACGTCCGTGTAATATTTATTGTTTCTTGTGTACGGATTTTTCCAGCAAAATATTGGCATGAAATTTTGCAACACATTGATTCAGTGGAGGTCAGCCACTTTTTACAACATCGCTTTACAATAAAATTACTTGTGTTTTCCAGTGTTTGTTTAGGGGAATGTAAATACTTACTTGCTCAGAGATTTCATGGTGTAGAATAAAACAGTGTAAATAATCATACATCGATGTGGTGGGCCGCACCCAATATGGGCAATACAGTAAATGTATTCCCCTATTCTTTCTCCTGTCAGGGTTCTAGGGAAAGCAGCATTCTTAAGAGTTGCCAAATTCTTGATCTCTCAAAAGTGTTTGCTGAAATTTGTAAGCTACTTAGGATGAATACGCGTAGAGTAAACGTTGTTCATTTACTTTAAACTTTATCGAATTAACTCAATTGAATCACATTTGTTTTTTTCTGAATTATATAGAAGCCAATATACCAATTTCAGTTATTTTATTTCAGAGTACATTTGATCGTAATAAAATCCTGTAGGTGCGTGCTTTTCTGATTGTTGAAACGTGAAGCATTGGATTAAAACTACGTATGTACAATACTACGTTTGGCCCAAACACCATTTGTTTTGCTAATATTAGCACGAGGAAAAATTTTACTAGACTCCCCACATAGTGATTTAAGGAGGCGACCATTTTGTTTTGACGTAGGCCTACTAGGAGAGATGAAAGTATGCTTACTTCTGTGAAGGAAAAGGCAAGGTTTTCGCATGGGAAAACTAACAGTTGCAATCGAAACTGAAATTATTTTATAGTCGCTTTCTCTAGCAAGAATTCAAAACTTTAAGTCAAAATAAAAAAATGAAAATTCTATTTGTGCGAGGAGGCTGAAGTGCTTTGAATTGAGCTGCTATTGCAGTATTCATTTTCCCGTGGTGAAGTTCTGCTTGTGGCTGCGGGCTCTTAGCTCCAGTCTAGTTATCTTGCACATAAATGCAGCCATGGCTTTATTTTATGTTAGGTAACTGGCGATAAAGTGAGCACTAGTGAAGCCCTGGCAAATTTTAAAGTCAGTATGTATATTTTCGATACTTGTTATTAACAATACATTTTACAGATTTCAGCGGACTCGTATGAAAATGTTTGCGACCATAATGAAGTGTTTTTTTTTTATTACAATTCTTGACAAAACTGTCTCCGAAAGTTCTCTCTTTACCGAGATCAACGTATGAGAGAACAACAGTAGGACATATTTACATAGCGGCGTTTGCCTTTCTGGAAGCAGCGGGCGAATAGTTATCATACACTGAGAACAACTCGATCAATGTGTAGTTCTACATAAAAGATAAATTCACGGTAATTTTAGTGTGACAGCCAATTTTTCATACATTATTGATAACAGAAATAACAAATGTTGAATCTGTCTGGAGTAAAAGTATAACGTTAATAGTCTAAGCTAAATATGTGGAATACAATTTACAAAGAATGTAAATATTCTAAAATAATATGTAGGCCCAAACAGATAAAATGTAAGTAACTGAAACATTAGAAACTGGAATTTTAGATAGTAAATAATAAAACGAATAGTCTGAAAATAGAAAAATGCATATATTTTAACACAAAGTTGGAAACTAACGTCCAAGTAAAGAAATATATTTACTATTTTCTTTACTGTACTTTTACATTGCTCTATTTAACGGTGGTGTACTCATGAATTAAAATGAGTCATTTTCAAGCTTGTAACCGTCCACCTGAGAATGAAATTTTATTCCTTGTTGTCTCATTGCAATTACTTTATGTTTTTATTTGCATCTCTAAAAAATCACTCACACTGGTGTATATTGGCTCACGGGAGCTCGATTAATTTATTCACTCACATATAATTGTTTAGGTAAAGATGATAGCATCAACAACTGGATTCATATTATTATTAATTGTATCTCTTAGCTGTCTTAAATAAAATCACATTTTATTCTCTCTGTAATAAAACTCACTCCACCGCAATAAAATAATCTCATGGTTTCGTATCAACAACACCCGGTTGAAACGTTTCGCCAAAAGTTGTTTTTCTTAACGGTGTATTCTTTACAGAATTAGCGTTTTTCTTAAGGGAAAACAGTAGTTGTAATAATTTTTATATTTGCACGAGCTACGGTTTGTTTTTTAGACACATATTTACACTATTTTTTACAGTAATGTACATTTTATAGCCTACATAGTTTTTGTATAGTGGCAGGTAAAAGCCCAAACTGGCTTAAAATTTACTTATACACGAAAAGAAACCCAACTGACATACAACATTTAAATCATTCACAGTGAAGAACAATGTCACGGGATACGTCAAGACATGGACAAAAACCGTGTTAAATATATTTAGTTTTAAAAAAAATACTGAGGTTAATATAAAAATGACTAATATTTTGTATTTTTTTTTTTTTTTTTTTTTTTTTCAAAATACAAAAATTTTCAGTGCGAATTTTTTATGCATGTCTTCGTAGCCAATGACACTGCTCTTCTCTGTGAATAATTTCATTTCTGTTAGTCAGTTATCATTTCTTGTATAAAATCGTTTTATGCTAATTTTAACTTTGACGCTCCATTACACAAAAACTATGAAAGCTAGAAAAAATTTTATTACTGTGCTAAATAGTCATGATACATGTACGAATACAAAAATTATTAAAATCATTAAATGTTTGCGTGTACTCCCCCCTTAAACTACATTTAGCCTACAAGCGTTCCTCCTTACGGCATATAGCTAACAAACATTCTACCTATGAAAATTTTATGTTAAGGTGGGAGTTCACGCAACTTTTTAATGCGTTTAATACTTTTTTTATAAATGAAGCCATACGATTGAGAAGTGACGAATTGCAAATTACACGGAAGATTAGAGTTCCCCGAGAAATCCCACCGGCCACGGCAGCTTCCACCACATTTCTAACGTGCAAAAAATATGATCCTCGCCGGGAATTTGACTTGAATCTTGGTGTTGGGAGGCAAGCGTGCTAGCCATTATGCCGACCGCTGTTAGATGGATACTGCGGAGAGTACAGGTTTAATATTATGAACCAACTTTAAGGCCTTGTTACGGAGTTTTGCAGTGATTTCGAAAATATTTTTTTTATTGCTACCTAATACTCATATCAAAATTTCGCTGCACAGTTTTGACACTTATATGTTATAATTTGTAGCTGAATTTTTTTTGAAGAATTATACTGAACGGTTTTTTTAGATTTCATTACCTAAATTACCACGTTTTTCGTCGTGAAAATAAGCAAAAATTAAGGAAATTATTTTTTTGCTGGCGAATGGTACATTATTTTAAAAAACGCGTCCACAGTATTGTGCATCATGTGATTGCACATTGACTCAAATTTTTTCAAAACTTTTGGTTAAAAAATATTTGAGTTATTGGCACCAGTCTGAAAAAACTCGGGAACAAGCCCTTAATCGGTATGTGAATGAAAATGGAGATATTCTTAAGGGTGCTACCTACACTGTAAGAAAACTTTCGAAACAGTAATGGAAGTAATTAACCTATACACAATATGGGGTAGTCTGTCTCACGTATCTTGTCCGTATTTTGACATTTATCTTCTGCGAAATATGCCTGGCAGTTACATTGTTTTGAGCTTTAAGCCTTCTGGCTTCCTGGAAAAGCAAGATCTCCGCAAGCCTGTGTACATACACACTTCTCATAAGTGAAGTGTCAAAATACGGAATACTTACACGAGGCTATACTTACTATGCTTCAGCTTGTAAAGAGAGCAAATCTTAAGCATTGTTACAATACAAGTCTTGTACCACAAGAATACATTTGACTGTTTACTAAAAATGTACATAGTTTTACGGATACCACCGCAACGCTCAGCCGGCAGGTGGAAGAGCGGTGTTATGACAACACTCTGAAGGTATCCTTACTATTGAGAGCAGGTGACAAACATAACGAGGGGACAGGGCCACCGGGATGGTTGTTCTTAGGACCGATAGCTGGGGCACCTCCAGGTCGGGTAGGAAGCCGTCCCCCTGCTGACCAACTCAGTCGTTCGAGAGCCGGACTTCAGTGACTCCGCTCGTGATCTGGGGAGGTCACAGTCGTGCTCACGTGAGATTTCATTCGCGTGCCAACAGCGAGAATACTCAGTGGTAAGCCGCTATGAACTGAATTCCAATATACTGTACTTATATAAAAGCTCCCTTGTATTCAGACCTTAATCCAAGATTGTACGACGCCAGTCATAGCGCTGAACTGTGTTCTTTTGGTGTAAATGAAAGCCCCTCCTAGTTAATATTATGGAGTCCTACAATCAACCTTAATCCCTGGTCGTGGAAACCCAGGAGTCACAATTGGGCGATGGAGACAGTGAGTAGCCGCCAGTCTGAGCACACCACCCTTATGTTCACCCCGAGAACCACCCGGAATAGGTAAACATATTAAAGGGCGAAACAATAGGAACGCTACATTGATGTATGGAAACGATTTTACAATACCTACTTTAGTAACACACCTGTACGTCGGTATTATCAGTTTACAAACATTTTTTTCCGTGCTCGGAGCGCTGGCGTGTACGAGTGTGTTAAACTATATTTCGTTGGTATTTAAGACATCGGTTTCGAAAAGAAACCATTTTCTGCATTTAGATGAAGAAAATATTGATACGGGAATAGAAATTGGGAAAAATATATTAACCTTTGTCATTGTGAGTTTTTTTAGAATGAAGAATTTTATTTGTTCACTTTTATCAGAAGAACATAAACGAGCTTAAACTATAATAATGTGTCCCGCGCATGTATTTTCAGCATCATTAATGCCATTTTAAGTAATCATGATGGCAACACCTCTATTGTTATCATTTCCTGTTACGAGAAGTTGTCACGTGGAGTGGCAAAGCAATATTATTGGTCAGTTACTAAATTCGGTACGCAACTTGGAAAATATAATGTGACGGGTCCTGTCACTGTCACCTAATCTGGAGCCAGGTATATCACGCACTGCGAGAGATTCCACATTTGGTTCTGTATGATATTTATCATAACACCTGGCATTTCGGGATTTCGATTACTATGATTGTCCGAAATCTCTCCAGACGAATGCTGGGAAGGTTGCTATCTAGGTCATGGCCGAATCCTCCCCCGTTTCTTGTCTGTCCGAACCAGTATTTCAGCCACAAATGACGAAACTCAACGCCCAACTGCCTAACTTCCTTGTATAACAGAAATTGTACATGTTAGTGTGGAATCTGATACCGTGTAATATCGCCTTCAGGGCATCGGCTATCATGCGCTTCAATTGCATTGTAATGTACAAACAAATACTTTTTTTTGCGAAACTATTCCACATGCACCCATTGTGACAATGTACAAAAAGAAAGTGCATAATGTCTATCAAACACCATAGTCATTAAAAGACAGTTTCGAAGTCATCCAACACAGTTAAAAACGGCTTTTCCATGCTGCCAAACTTCAAGACGTCCTGACTGGATGTGCGTGAAACTCAGACAAGTCACTGAACTTTGCTACCGTCGTATCACCAATAACATTATGTACCCATGACTTAAGTACCATGTTAAAATGGATCGACGGGAATCTTGCATGTATGTTCAGTGCTTGGCTTGTGTCGATGAGGCATTTGATACGCACTTCCAAGGTCGCCTTTATAACAATTTCGCTTCTGAGCCTCCCCACCTAGTAACAGCGTCGCTCAGAGACGTCAACTGCCACCTGTCCAACTTTCCTGCCAATGACACAACCTGCAATGGGGTGTGATGGGAATATATAGCTTCTCACACTCAAGTCCATCTCCACCTCCTCGTGAATCGTGCCGGACGATGCCGCTGGTCGGCGGGTTTTCTCGGGGATCTCCCGTTTCCCCCGCCCTTTCGTTCCGGCGCTGCTCTATACTCACCTCATGTCACCCCTCACCAGCGCTAATGACCTCGATGCTAAGCGTTGGCCGAAATCTCTTTCTCACTCCACCTCATAGTGGCGAGGGCTGGGAACTTTGTGCTTGCACAAGGAGTAGATCCACGGCGGGGTTTTCTTAGACCAGTTTCCAGAGGCTGGAACGGAAGTCCCAGCCTACTATGCAACCTACGAACAGATTACATGTCCCCACTGAGACACGCTGTAGTGTCCTGCGTTGCGGATCTCGAGTAATGTTGATCTGGAGAAGGGGTTCTGGAGCTCTGAAAGGTGGACACCTACTCGGGTGAAAACTCAGATGCATGGTGTTTCGCAGGTACTCAGGGGATCGGCGTGAAACCCCAGGCATGTGCTGAGCTGATTACGGGTCGGACTCTGAGTGGTAGTGGTCAGAACTTCAACTTATTAGAAGACATTCATTGTGCGTCCTTGGGTCCCCGGTCTAGTCTGCTTCGTGCTTGCAATTAGGACTCGTCCACAAAGTGGTTTCGTAGAGGTTGGATAGGCCTCGCCCTCAGCAATGTGGACCCCTGTGATTCAATTCACAGGTTGTTCCGGTGCAAGGTGAAATTGTTTTTAACTACTATCCGCCGTGATTGGATTGAGCGTATCTCCTTCTGTCGGGGGCATTCAAATGATTCCATCTTGCTTCAATGCGGAACTGGATTCGTAGTTTGGTGAACCCTCCCCACTTATCCTGTGACAATTTGGGGGGGGGGGGGTTGGCGCCCTTTGATGTATTAAGAACTGAATTATCTACCCCTATTACAATTGTGCAGGGAAGGGTGAACGCTGTTGAGATGTGTGGGTCTACGGATCCTGAAATCACGTCACTTCTGAGCCTATAACGCATCGATAGGTGGCTCCCTTTAGGGTGATCACCTGGCAAAAATTCATAATTCTCTATTTTCATCACACAGTGATCGTTTTATAGACGTTATTTGCGACAGTATTTTCCACTTGCCAAAATATTATAGCTCTAATAGCTCTAAGAGTTTGCAAGTTATGGGAAAATAGGAAAACGAAAACCAAGTGACATACTAGAATTAAAGTAATTTACACCTAAGTTAGACGTTACAGGCCATATGCTAAAATATTTAATAACGCACAACAAAGTCCTTTTGTCTTTCTTAAAAATTGCTACAGTTAAAATTAAACATCATTTTCAGATTTTTAAAAAAAGTTTAAAGTAATTTCATTGTATGTTTTAAAATCTTTTAGCATACGACATATAATATATATTTTCAGGGTAAATTATTTCATTAGATTATGTCACTTGGTTTTTATTACCCGTGACTTGCATATTTCGACTTTGTCATGTCGCTGTAGGAAATCTATGGGAGCTAAACATTTTTTCAAGTTGAAAATCTAGTCATAAATAACGTATTTTTGTCACGTGAACATCATTAAGAAGTTCTCTTAGGCAACCGTATTCAATGATGTTTTTTTAAGTTTAAAATTTTTTCGTCATTAGTGTAATGGCTTGTAAGAGTTAGCTTTGAATCGAGTCACAGGTCAGAAAGCACGACGAATAAAGGAAGTTGATGGTTTCTTGTGTTACGGATCAGGTCGAGAAAGTGGGAAGAAAAGGGACAGTTAGTATAAAATAGTAGTTAACCGTGTAGCGGATAATCAAGGTTCTACAGTGTTCTACCGTACTTTCTTGGCAGCATGGGTGGTGACGTCCGACAAGTACCTCATTGGCCAGTGATGGTTTACAAAAGGTGGCAGTTAAACAATTCACTGGTAATTTAGGTTCTACTGTGTTTACAGTACTTTCTTGGGAGTGCGGGTATTGACATCGGACAAGAGCCGCATGGGCAAGTGACGGTTTAGAAAAAGTGGCAGTTAAATGGGTAACTGATAATTGAGGTTCTACTGTGTTTACAGTACTTATTGGCAGTGCGGGTATTGATGTCAGACAAGAGCCACATGGGCCAGTGACGGTTTATAAAAATTGGCAATTAAATGAGACACTGATAATCGATGTTCTACTGTGTTCTAAAGTACTTTCTTGGCAGCGCGGGTACTGATGTCAGACAAGAGCCACATGGGCCAATGACGGTTTATAAAAGGTGGCGGTTAAACGAGACACTGATAATCGATGTTCTACTGTGTTAAAGTACTTTCTTGGCAGCGCGGGTATTGATGTCAGACAAGAGCCACATGGGCCAGTGACGGTTTATAAAAAGTGGCAGTTAAACGAGACACTGATAATCGATGTTCTACTGTGTTCTAAAGTACTTTCTTGGCAGCGCGGGTATTGGTGTCAGACAAGAGCCACATGGGCCAGTGACGGTTTATAAAAGGTGGCGGTTTAACGAGACACTGATAATCGATGTTCTACTGTGTTCTAAAGTACTTTCTTGGCAGCGCGGGTATTGGTGTCAGACAAGAGCCACATGGGCCAGTGAAGGTTTATAAAAGGTGGCGGTTAAACGAGACACTGATAATCGATGTTCTACTGTGTTCTAAAGTATTTTCTTGGCAGTCAGTGATAATCGAGGTTCTACCATGTTCTACAGTACTTTCTTGGCAGTGCGGTTGGTGACGTCACACCAGAGCCACGTGTTCCGGTGTAGTAGCTCGCAAGCGAGCACCAGCTCCAGGGCGTAATAAGCGTCGCGACGACCTCGGGGAGCAGAAGGCTTTGTGCGGCCTGCTACGACACCGCCCGACTAATCAACGACGGCCCCGTTGCCTCCACCGCGTCGTATTAATCACGGAGGGTGCCGGACAAAAGGCCCCTCCCGTGCAGTCTTGCTCGCTAATAAATATATCGCGATGTGCGACGCACATTGTCGCTCAGGGGAAATTAATTAATTATGCCCGGAGCTTCAGCGTCGCCATCGCGTCGAGGCAAGTTATGAATCAGATGGCGACGAAGGAGGGCTTCGTGGCTCCGAAGTGGCGCAGCAGTAAAGGACTAAGACGTTTGACTGCACGCAGATACAGAATAGAATTTTCAGATTATGCTTGCGACAAGACATTGTCAGGGCTCCATATCAAACGTATATTATTCTTGCCCTATTATGAAAATTCTTCATGATATTACGGAAACTTCATGTGAAAAATTATCCCAGAAATCTTTAAAAATTTACAGAAATTTTGTTGAGTGTGAAAATGTAGATTTACATTAGCTGGGTGGGTGCTAAAACTTACGAACTTACAGGTTTGACAAATTCTATAACAACTATAACATTCTTTTGTGGATAAATTGAATGTGTGATAATTTTTTATGTAGTTTCAGGCTTCAGTATACCAAACAAAGCAAAGGAAACTGTTCATAGTTGTGATATAAACAATCACCAGCAATGTTTCTCCACACTGTGTTTACGATACGGACACGCTTAAAGAACGTCACTTATAAACATGTTTTTATTGTGGTCTAAAGCCCAGTTTACACCGAAAAATTAGCAGTAATAATGTTACATACAAAATGTTAGTTGAAAAATGTTATCAACAAATTCTTAGCTATGGTACACTATTTTATTGCAAATGTGTTACTAACGTTACTGAAAACACCAATGTTACTAAGAAAGCTGTAAGAATGATGAACGAAGTTTATAACAATGCTGACGACAAAAATGCCCACAACATTGCTCATAACGTTGCTAGTAACGCTTGTTACCAACAACCTATGATCTAGACTGCCGTAGAGTGTGTCGGGTAAATAATGTTATCAACAGTGTTGGTGACAAGTTTTTTACATGTTTCAAAAATTCATAACTTTTGTTTCTAGCAAATGTTGTCAACAAAATGTTAGTAACAAGTGTTAACGTTTTTATTAATATTAACTTTGTTGAAAACACATGTTATTAGTAAAAACAAACAATCAACTTTTCCCGCGAATAATCAGTGTCCCTTAAGATAATAGAAATCATTATCAACGGGCATGCTGTGCGTATATCTGTGTACAGGATGAGATGCCTGTATAATTCAAACTTTATTCTCATAATGTAAGTAGTATTTTGGAGCCGCGGATTGTGCAGCGGCTAAAGCACTCGCATCCCACGTTGGAGATCTGGGGTTGATTCCCGGTTGGGTTGGTCCCGTGTGAAACGTGGCGGACATTGTTGTTGGCCAGGTTTCCTCAAGGCATTCATGTTTCTCCCGCCCTTCGCATTTCGCCGCAACTCTGTCATTCGACTTCATTACATGTCTTCCTCCAGTGTTCGGAAGACACTTGCCGGCGCAGCGCTCAATCAAAAGTATGCTCTCGAGGTGTTATAAACAGGTCTAAGGCACCCTCTTCATACGCTATACCCGCCGTACGGAAAATTGATACTTTTATAAAGGAACTATTGTAATGCTGCATTTAATAGATGTACGGATATACAGTGTACATGATCCCTCTACCAAATGTGCACTACTACACTCACAGCTGTCGTAATCTATAATATAAAAATGAATCGCAAAATGTGTTGGTAACAGCATAACTCAACAACGCCTGAACCAATTTGGCCAATTTTTTTTTTTATGTTCGTTGAAGTTCAAAGATGGTTTTTACGGCGAGAAAAATTCGAATAATTGCCGGAAAAAACCCTAAAAACAGTAGAGTCAATTTGAGCTTAATTGCTATTGTTGTTTAAACAATGTAGGTATGTTCCTGTGATCGAGGCCTTAAGCATTCACTCAGGTATTGTATAAAGTTTGGGGTGTGGTAGGGGTGGGGTTACGGGTTCGTATCCCGTGCAAGACTTTGCGATGGGAATTACTATGACATCATACAAGCGTATTACGCGCGCTCTTTACACTGTTATTGAGTACGCTAGCTGTTAAATGCCGGGCAGCTGTTTTGCGGTGGAAGCGGCAGCCGGGCAGCTGTTTTATAGAGAAATAAAGATGAATTTAAAAAAGAAGTTCTGCAATGAAAGTACGCTTAGCGCAGTGGACTGGACAAATCTGTTTGTATTTCATGTTTTAAAGATAAACAGTGAATATAGTATAATATAGAATATAGTATCACCATCAATTAACACACAACTAAAAGTTAGTTACTCTTTTCTATAGTACAAGCGGGCGAAGCCGCAAAGGGACAGCTAGTCTATAATATAAAAATGAATCGCAAAATGTGTTACGGCGAGAAAAATTCGAATAATTGCCGAAAAAAACCCTAAAAACAGTAGAGTCAATTTAAGCTTTATTGCTATTGTTGTTTAAACAATGTAGGTATGTTCCTGTGATCGAGGCCTTAAGCATTCACTCAGGTATTGTATAAAGTTTGGGGTGTGGGAGGGGTGGGGTTACGGGTTCGTATTCCGTGCAAGACTTTGCGATGGGAATTACATGACATCATACAAGTATTGCGCGCGCTCTTTACACTGTTATTGAGTACGCTAGCTGTTAAATGCCGGGCAGCTGTTTTGCGGTGGAAGCGGCAGCCGGGCAGCTGTTTTATAGAGAAATAAAGATGAATTTTAAAAAAGTACGCTTAGCGCAGTGGACTGGACAAATCTGTTTGTATTTGATGTTTTAAAGATAAACAGTGAATATAGTATACTATAGAATATAGTATCACCATCAATTAACACGTAACTAAAAGTTAGTTACTCTTTTCTATAGTACACGCAGGCGAAGCCGCAACGGGACAGCTAGTAGGGTATAAATTTATCATGGCTACTAACTTCTTTGGAGTTGGTAAAAAAAAATCAAATAAGTCATAGCGTGTGTGTAAAATTTGGGGAATGGGATAGAGGGCGCCAGGCAGCCAATTAACTCCATAATAATTCCAAAATCGTGAAAAATTTGCGTTTTCTGTCTTAAAATTTACCAAGCAATGGTAGATTATGCAAATCAAAATGTACAACCAACACAAATAATTTCCTCCTCAAGTTAGCTATTTAAGTGTACCACTAGATATGCTGGTCACCACTGCAAAAGGCAAGCTTATGAATGAATTCCATTATAACTGTCAGTAAATATTATATACCTACAAACCCAGAAATCCTACACGTTCACCAGCTACTACAGTCGGGAGCTAGAGATCCCATATATCGAAGTTTTCCGCAAGTCTTTCAGGAACTTTCAAGTTCAGTTAGTAGCTA
This sequence comes from Medauroidea extradentata, assembly GCA_003012365.1. Lineage (NCBI taxonomy): Eukaryota > Metazoa > Arthropoda > Insecta > Phasmatodea > Phasmatidae > Medauroidea > Medauroidea extradentata. Next base: position 17,701 of record PNEQ01006263.1, read on the forward strand.
ACGACACAAGTAGTTGTTAGGGTAGCTTCTAGTTACCACAACTAATATGGTGCCAGTAATGTACATGTGTTGTGGGTCACTATGAAAGGAGTTTTCATACCATTATAAAACGTAGTTCTCGTCGACAGTGACTGTAGATCCTCCTTAAAGTCCCCACAGACTCTCAGGTCCTCGTCGTAGGTGTCATCACTGGGGATCTTCACATACATCGCAATTACCAAGTCTGTGCTGTTTCACATTCATATTTACTCTCTCCAAGTTACAAGACCCATGTTTTACAACTAGCAAATAATTGCTCCCTTTTCCACGGAATACTGTGAATTTTTTACTTTCACAGTTCCGCTAACTCACTCGCAAGGAATACTCAACTAATTGTCCACTATTATTTATGCATTATTTAAAATTAATTAAAGCAAATGAACGTACATTATGCCCTCACACAGAATCGTACACAGCATAATTACAATTATACTACACGAAGAGCGGAGGTGTCCAAATTATGTTTGCAATTAATATGAAGTTAATGATTTGTTCGTGGTTAAAATACATTAGGTTAGCTTTCTGAAACTGGACTAGTATCCCTACATAATGACGTGTTACTCTGTTGAAAAAAAAAATACTAGGAATGCTTCCATTATTACTATAAAACTATGTAAGCAAATGAAAAATCAGTATGGTGAGATAAATAAATAAATTTATATTTGTTGTTACGCGTCCGCGAGTATGAAAATTGTTCGTAATAATTATTTTAAAAGCGAGTTAAACACGTCTGTTATACAATAGCTGAAGGATGGTTGGGTTGGCATTGATGTTGTAGAAATAGTTCTTCTGTATATTATCAACAGCGGCTAAAATATTGATAATCGTTTAATGTAAATGTAAAACGTATATAACGTGTACTTTCTTGAAATTAAATAAAATGTATATTTTTTATGTAGCATATATTATAATACTTTAGAGGAGACGTAGTTAGTGGCGGCGGATGAACAATGTACGTCGGCTTGCAGTGCTGCCGTCAGCCTGGCAATGTTATTGTTGAAGTTTGGCGGAAGGATACATGGTTGGTGTGAAAACAGTTCCGAGCTAGAAGCAGGGCTTCCAGAAAGTACAAGTGACTGTATGGCGGGTATATTTATAAATACAGTGGCAATTTCATGAAACTTTTCTGCCAGCGTGTTCTCCAAACCAGTGTAGCATCTTACACCGTGTATGATTCTAGAGTGTAATGAGGCACGGTTTAGCGGTTTACAGATGACTTACAGATGTTCAGTCCTAGCGCACCAGAATAGCATTGGCTTAGTAAAACAGAAACTCACCAGCAAGGAAGTAAAAGTGTCATAAATAAATACACTACACTGTACCCTAGCAAAGAGATGACATTTCCCGCTATATATCAACATCCGTAGCTATTAATTTACCAGCATGTCAACTGCTTCTTCGTTTGTGAACGGCATTCCATTCAGAAAGAAGCACCACGAACAGGCGAATTCTGTCACTGAAACAATATACACAAGTACTATTTACAGTACAACAAGTAAAATTTTAATTAGAAACTTAAAAAACCCCGAAATGTAAGTTGGTGAGAAGTTGGATATCCTGCAGATTCCAGATGATGATGCAGCATCAGGTCAAGGTAGCCATGTTCCTGTAATATCATTGACGATACAGGATACTAAATTCCGAATCGATCAGACCAGTAGAAGTTGCTCACATCCCTTCAACAACTAGAAAAGAGCTGATGAATCTTCAAACGGCTGAACAGATCTTCTTGAATCATAGCTAAGAACACTCTCGCTCAAGTCATCTTTCAAACAAACAAAAAAAATCGAAATTAGTTTATACGTTTAGGAGCTGCAGTGCCACAGACAGACGCACAGATACACACGTTTAACTTAAAACACCCTTCTTTTTGGGTCGGGTGTTAAAAATAAGGGATGTCTGGATGAGCGAACTTAAGCTTGCCAACGTGCATGCATGCGAAATGTTTAGTACCTGTAAATGTAGATGACTCGTCTGTTTGTTGCGTTGAACTCTCTTAAGTATAGGATCTCATGAATACTAGTCCACCATAGTGAGATAATGGTTTCGAAATGTGGGAAGTGAGATATGGGATTTCGGAGTAATCTCGCAACATTTCAAGAATCGGACCCCAGGAGGGATAATTTTATCTAACTACTTGCTAAATTATCTCTCTATTAACGGGATCACATGTCAGGTACATTGTTGTGTTTATAGCATACAACTCACCGAATCAAATTATCAGCAAAGAATTTATAGTCTAGCTGTGGTGAAAATAATTTTATACAGTATTTAATAGTAGTCATATGAAACATTCTGCAATACAACGAAGGTAGAGACAGCATCTTACGCATTCTAATAGAGAGCAATGTTTAGATAAATTACTCAGGTTGCACCTGAGTAGGTTTTTAATTTACTAGGCGAGAGGAAACCACGCAAATTTTTCAACATTGAGTGTACTTACGTTTAATAACAGCGTGAAATTTCTCAAATAATATAAAGAAGAACACCGCGATATAGTGTTTCCAAAATTACTGCAGTTTTTAACAAGATTGATGTGCGTGCCTCTTTGTAATAAAATGTAGAAATTTCCGATTTTAAATTTATTTATATAATAGCTATGACTATAGCCAGTTATGAACGAACATATATTAAGATGATTTTAGTTTTCGTAGAAAGAACAATTTGTTACTTCACTAGGTTAAGATAATGGAATAAGTTGCGGCTCTAATAGTAATGTTATCAACACTTCCATTCAGCCATTGTAAATATTCTCGATTTTGAATAAACAGTATATGTATGAACAAAATAGTAAAATATATCAGTGGAATACTAATATTCTTACCTGGGGAAGGTCATCAAACAGAAACGACAGTTTGTACACTATGGCGAACAAGCCTGTGACAATCTAATAACATTATTTGCGAAAGTCTGCTTTAGACCCGTTATACAGAGACACGCAAACGCATACGTATCATGAATACGCAAACTCAAGACACTCAGCGTGTGTTCTACAATGGGGCGCAAGCGGACACGGATACGCATCCGGAAACGCAAGAGAGTTGGTCAACGCCGAACTCTTACGTATCCGTGCTTGCGTTTAGCCAATAGCGATAGAGCATTTCGTCTTTCGCCACCATTTTTGTTTACAAACCTTTTACACGTTGAGTTTTCACAGTTAACAATTAAAGTCGCCTTCGTTCATTGTAAGTAATTATTATTTGTGACTATAATACTACGGAATACTTTTCGTGAAGTACCATTTAAAAAATTACACATACGAAAATAAAAATATTTGAATTGTGAAATATTGACTGTTAATTATTACGTTAAAATTATTCGGCTGTTAACATTTCTATTGCCATAGAATACACGTACAAACCGGGCTATAATATTTAAAACGTACTTAACTACAAATAAAAGTAAAACTAATTTTTACTAATGTCGGTAATTTACACGAGAAATACCTTCTTTTTTTGTTTCATAGTTGCAAGTCCGTACGTTTACGAATGCGTTTTCATGCATTGTAGAATAGAAAACGTATTTCACTCCGTGTGCTCGTTTCGTTTGCGTGTTACGTATCCACTTTCTTACGCTTCCGTTTCACTGTAGAACTGGCCTTAGCCTCGCAGCAAGTTGGATGGTTCAAGGTCACCACCTTCCCCCTGCGTTTTACATACGGGCTTGGGACCGTCTTAGGCCGCATTAAAAATGGTTCCACTACTGCCTCTCCAGCAGCACAGTAGAGTGGGGTTTCTCCTGTTTACAAGGCATCTGCTGGTTTGGTCTTGTGACTTGTACCCAGCAATGCCAACCTAAATAAAACAAAGGTCCCTTACAACACTGCAAAAACTAGTACTTGCAAAGTGTTCCTGTCAGTTCCGAGCAAGGTTACTGTGCATGCACTGCTCGCCCATATAAAGTTGCACAACCTGGGTATTTTAAAATGTTTCTCTAGGTGGTTCAGAATAAAGTGAGCACTGAATTAAGCCCTGCTAAAGGTCCATATTGTATCATTCCGCCACACGTAAACAAACAGTGCCATCTGATTGTCACATGGCACTGTTTATTTGTTTACATTCTAAGAGTGATATGGTAGGTTTTTTTTTTGCTCTCCTCCAAGGCGAAAAGGTATAACATTTAACATAATTTCAAGTTACTAACAATACTAATGTTAAATTATTTATAGCTGCATATAAACTATACAGCGTGTACCTTATTTTAAATTAATATAACACCAAAAATTAATAAGTAGGCCTACTTATCGTTCAGTTTATAACCACACATTTTTTTAAGTTACTCAGTGTTTCATTTACCCTTTTGTATGACACGAAACTTCAATGCTGCTGACTGACCAGCTCACAGACGGGTAAACCAGGCTTGTAACTGACATCACTTAAATTGTAACTGTCAAAATAAAAATTGTTTTCAATTAAATGTTTTTGTATTTACAGAATTTGGTACACTACCGGCGTCTCTTGAGGTCCAAATGGGCCCAACATTTCCTTTTGTTAGACCCACACAGACTTCAAGAGACCTATTTTACAATTTTTTTTTACTGCAAGTAACAAATGTAATGGCAGTACGGTGTTCTATTCTCACATAGAATAAATTTATTTATAAATAAAGATGAATTGTTATATGAAGCTTAATTCTAGTCATTGTTTTGGTTGCTTAATTGCACTGTGTAGATATAAACTATAACATGACACACGTAAAATATTAAACAGTACAGGTGCACATTTATAACCATACAATCTTAAACAATGTAATAATTTATGTAATGTTTAGAGAATGCAGAAGCTCTCGCAAGTGGCTGAAAATTGCTCATAGGTTACATGGTACAGTAATTACTACATTTAACATTAACTAACTAATGGCTTGTTAACCAAACACAGGAACACACTCCACAGAAGACTTTAAAACAATTATATTCCAATACAAGTAACACAGTTACCGTCAAACATACAGCAACATGGTTAAAGTTACACATTTTCATAAGTAAAAAGCGGAGATAGTGAAACTACTTCAAAATATCACTCACTTAAAATTAAACTAATTTCGGAAAGACTAGGTTAATGAAATACGTGTACCTACACTTATATACGTTATAAAGTAAACGTTTATGAATACGTGCACAGTAAAGTAATGTGCATTTCAAAGATATAAAAAATCCTCCTGTTGTTGCATAACAAAAGGATACAGTACACAGTAACAAATACATATACCTCAGCCTACAAACTCCACTGACAAGCCACAACTTAACCATCTGCAGAACATCTCTGTATTCCATCACGCAGTGGCACAGCCAATACTTCACCATCACCATCATCATCTTCGTCAGTGGTGTCCAACTCCGGGTCCAGAAGAATAATGAATGGAGCGATGTTTGCGGCAGCATGCACTTCCCTCTGCCAATTCTTTTTTATTATATTTTCCACTTGTTCAACACAGTCTGCCCATCTGAAGAAAATTTACGAGGTTTACGATCCAATATAAAACTTCATACACATAATAGTTTCTTGTATTATTTTAAGATAAGAAAATGTAGTGTGACGCATTTGAAATGAAAATGTAAAAAATACACGTTACCTGAAAACCTTTCGGACAGTTAAATGTATTGAAAATAATAAAGTAAGACAGATGATAATTGCACTAAAGAAGTTAATGCAGATATATCGAGCAGAACAAAATGACAGACGTGACATAAATATTTAATTTGCACCTAATAAAGTCTACATATGAAATGTAAAAATGAATCGGGGAAATTGACATTAATTAATACGTGAGAAGTAGAATATACGTATTACTACTGATTAAGAAATAATAATTGTATGACAAAGATTGTAAATTTGAACCACGAACTTTTAACTTAATTGCTACATGGGAAGTTTGTCTTCTCCACGTTCTGCTCAGTTTAATGTTGAACTCGTGTATTCCTATTTTGTCTTTTTGTAGGTGAGGTAGTATTTCTAAATAACAATCGTTAGTTTCTTAAGGCATTATTTTGTACAAGTGCGTTGAACATGTAATAAAACTAACCATGTCACAGAGAGAGAGAGAGACAGAGAGAGAGAGAGAGAGAGAGAGAGAGAGAGAGAGAGAGAGAGAGAGCTGGCATATTAAATTTATATTGTTCTTGTGATTATGGAAATTTTTTAAATTATTTAAGTATGTAATTTTTTTGCAATGTTCATATAACTCTATATACAGAATGTTACAAAAAGGTACGGCCAAACTTTCAGGAAACATTCCACACACACAAAGAAAGAAAATATGTGATATGGACATGTGTCCGGAAACGCTTAATTACCATGGTAGAGCTCCGTTCCTTACATCTCGTTAAATGTCACCGTAAAAATATTTTGTATAGACACTGTTCCAATTACCCAATGGAATGTTTCGTTAGAATGTACGTTACTTCCTAGGATCGCCGCCAGGAGGGCGACGTGACGGAAGGTAATCGTGACTGCATTGTGTCTCTTCAACTCTCAGACCAGATTACCTTCCGTCAAGTGGCCTACCTGGCGGTGAACCTAGGAAGTAAAGTACATTGTAAAGAACCAATCCATTGGGTATTTGGGACATTTTCTGTACGAAGTGTTATTTACGATGACATTTAATGAGATGTAAGGAATGGAGCTCTACCATGGTAGTTAAGCGTTCCCGGACATATGTCCATATCACGTATTTTCTTTCTTTGTGTGTGTGGAATGTTTCCTGAAAGTTTGAAGTTTGGCCGTACCTTTTTGTAACATCCTGTGTAAAACACTTTGTAAAACTGTAGCACTCTTAGTATTAAAGTTCTCAAAGTGTATTTTTTACTGTAGCGCGATGTTACAATTTTTGTTCGTGCTGTTTTTCCTGTTGAGCTTCTAATAGGAAAGTATGATGCTGAATAGTACTGTCATTCTTAATCAAGTAAAATGAGCACATCATTTTCGTTTAGTGGCAATGACTACAAATACTTTTAGTAAGAAATTTTTCTTTCACATATTAAACCGGCATGGTTACATTTTACTGGAGGAATTTGATGGTCCAAGGATTTTTATTTGATTCAAAAAGAATGTTACTTCAAATATATTTAGTTTAGTACTTAAAAACTTCTTGCGCAGTTCAATAACGAACAGAAAAACACCCACTCACTGGGTAATCATCAGGAACCACTACTTCAAAGAAATACCTAAATCTTGCTACAAGCACAAACCAATACTAAACACGCCAAGATGACAAGGAAATACAACAGAGAGAAAGAGAAAATAAGACATAATTTAATTTTTGCTTCAAATTCACTACACTAACTTTTACTTTCAACTTACTACGTTTACGTTTCAGCTTGCTATGATGTGCCTACACATTGAAACAAAGTACTACATACAACACAAAAGAACGCCCCACATTGTTTTGACCACGTATTAAGAAGAGAGTTAAGACAAAACACACATAGTCCATGGGCACACAAATAATTACACGAAACACACAGGAGACACAAATATACCTCGCCGGAGAAACAGTCCCAAGAGCTTTACTTCACATTTCCCTAACAGCTTCATCATCAAACTTTTTGCCTCGACCCATGTTACTGTTGTAGTACTTTCTGCACTGAGCCCAAACTAGTTATATTGCATTGTAGTGGCAATGGTATGGACCAACATGACAAGTCAATTTGGAGTACCAAGCGTATACGGTATCTTTAACACAGCCACAGGTAGTAACTTTTTCAAAGGTGAAATCTATAGTGCTCACTTTATCCCTAATGAAATATATGTCCCTTTATTGACCATGCATTTCTCACCCATATTAGGTTGTACTACCTGGGCTCTTTGAAATGTTTCTTTGTTCCTTTTTCTGCATGCATTGCTCGCCCATATTATGTTGTACAACTTGGGTCCTTTGAAACGGTTCTTTGTTCCTTTTTTTTACATGCATTGCTCACCCATATTAGGTTATACTACCTGGGTCCTTTGAGTTGATTCTTTGTCCCTTTATTGTGCACGTATTGCTCGCCCATATTAGGTTATTCTACCTGGGTCCTTTGAAATGTTTCTTTGATCCTTTATTGTGCATGTATTGCTCGCCCATATTAAGTTGTTCAACCAGGGTCCTTTTAAATGGGTATTTGTTTCTTTTACTGTGTGTGCATTGCTCGCCCATTTTTTTTTTTTACTGTGGTAGCATTATTCGCCCATATTAGGTTGTGCAAGCTAGGCCCTTTGTATTGTTTCTTTGTATCTTTATTGCTTTATTGTGCACGCATTTTGCTTCCCCATATAAGGTTGTACAATCTGGGTCCTTTAAATTGTTACTTTATTCCTTTATTGTGCATGCATTGCTCGCCCATATTAGGTTGTTCAACCTGGGTCCTTTGAAATGTTTCTTTGTTCCTTATTTTTTTTGCGTACATTGCTCGCCCATATAACGTTATACTATCCGGGTACTTTGAATTGTTACTTTGTTTCTTTATTGCGTATGCATTGCTCGTCCATATTAGATTGTACAACTTGGGTCCTTTGAAATGGTTCTTTGTTCCCATTTTGTGTTCATTGCTCGCCCATATTAGGTTGTACAAACTGGGTCCTTTTTATAAGTCTTTTATTTGCGCTTCATCTAGAGTGCTGTGCTTGCAAGTTTTTCAGCTCGTACGCTGCCCGGAATATTTTGCGAGTTACCTGCTTCTACATGTGTACTTAATTTTACAATGTGTACTTACCATACGTTTTGCTCTTGTGTTGGTATCTTCATGCAGACACTTGATTTCTGGTGAGTTATGTAACATAGCATTTTGTCCAATGTTACAGATGCGTATAAATTTCAATTTATTTGTCAATGAACCTAGGTATTTACTATTCTATGACCATAGTTACCACGTGCCAGGAAGAATGTAAGTTTTAATTGTCTGTGTATTGAATGTATAAGGTATTGTGGTTTTGAGACTTTAATGACTTCTACAGCTTTTATATCTATGCTAGGAATATTTTGTTTTGTATCGCGGAATACAACCTGATCTGATCATATTGGCGAACAAACCCGGGGTAAGCTACGAGGAAAGTATTGATTGGAATGGGTGTTGCGACGTGAAAAACAAGAGAAGTAGTTTTGTTGAAGAACGATTGAGAAAATTTTATGGAAAAAAGAAGAACGTTCTCGTCCATAATCCCGAACAGACGTGTAGTCAAGAAGACATGAGGATTTCTTCGACGAGACGCTAAATTGTTCATACGCGTCGTCAGAAAGGTCTCACTTTGCTTCTACGACTAATACCAGGAGAATTTCATTGGAAATTACACACGATGTCAACGCCGAAGAAGGACGTTCCAGGGAATTGAAAAGAAG
>PNEQ01006264.1:0-27050 GCA_003012365.1 Medauroidea extradentata
TCCTGTTATCTTCCCTTTCCCTTCCCATCATGCTTCTCCTTCATTCCTCCTCCCATACCTTCCTCTTTCCTTTCTTTCCCCTTCCTTCCTCGTCCCCTTAACTTCTCTTTCCATTCCCCTTCCTCTGCCTGAATCTTTTCCTCCCTTCCTCTTCCCCATCCTTCCCCTTCCTTCCTCTTCCCCTTCCTATCTCTTCCCCTTCCTTTCTCTTCCCCTTCCTTTCTCTTCCCTTACCTCCCTCTTTCTCTCTTTCTCTTTCCATACCATCCTCTTTCCCTCTCTTTTTTCTTTCCATCCCTTCCTCTTTCTCCCTCTTTTTCTTTCCATCTTCTCTTTCCCTCTTTTTCTCTTACCATCCCCTCCTCTTTCCCTCTTTTTCTCATTCCATCTTCCTCTCTTTCCCTTCCTTCCTCTTTCCAACATTTCCTCTTTCCCTTCCGTACTTCCTTCCTCTTACCCTCCCTTTCTCACCACCTCATTCCCTTTCTGAAAACTTCTTTCTCTTCCCTCCCATTGTCTCCCTCCACCTCCTCGATTTCTCTCCTCCACCTACCTTTAATGCTTGCTTCTTCCCCTTACTGCTGCTCCATCCCTCTTTCACTTCCTCTTTACCCTCCTCTTTACCCTCCTTTACCCTCTCCGAAAATTGTCTAACATTTGAATGTAATTTGTTCAAACTTGATTCCACATTCTACATTGTTTTGCAACCATACCTGTTTTTTTTTTCGACAGCATTTCATGCTTATTTTCAAAAAAGCGTATATTAGAAAAATTTTGCTCCTGTGTCGTATATTGAGTACCAGTTCACCTTGCCAAACAAAATTTAATATGCTGCATTATAAAAGTATCGAATTTTTCGAAGTAGAACGGCCATTATTTTGAAATATAGCTCGACTTAAATTTGGTCACAAGTCAGAAACGATTTAACAAACTGAAACCAAATTTTATATTTTAGCAGAGTGTATCATCCAAACTTCGATTTTAGTATGGTTTCTTGTTGTAGGTCTGTCAATTTAGAAATCAGCAATATTAACAAATAAAAATTGTTGTAATTTTTTTGGGAACTACTATCGGAATAATTCAAACCAAAATTTACATTTTGACAGTTTTTCAACTTTGAAAGATAAAACTACATGAATGATTAATACATATTAATGCCATATTTCTAGAATTATCGATTGTGAGCGTACAACAGTCGGCCTCAGGGTCGGCGTGCAATGAGGCATCCGATGTGCTGCTCGTGTTCTGATCATACAAAATTCGAAGTGGTGTGTACCATTATATTATCATAGCAAGTTGTAGCTAAAATTTCTAGCGATGACTGTTTTGTGTATTGTACTACTAAAAATATTTTTATATATACCTCGTGTATGTCTGCTTTGGGCTGGAATTTGTATGTACAGTATAGTACAGTATGTGTTGACGTCTCGTGTGTTGTTGTGCATTCAGTCAATCGTTATGAATATCTGTTATCCTTATGCTTGAACGCAAAAACCAGCAAATGTAGAACTTTATTTGAACAGGGTATTTTATTAAAGGAAATGAAAGTGTTCAATTTTTGGTTGGGGTGGTATGTTAAGAATTGCCTTCTACGTGATATTTAGTCAGACAGTTCTTATTGATACTCGTCTCAATTGTTTTTTGTGTCAGTAATAGAAATGTGTGGAACTAAAACTAGTAATTAATTTTATTGTGGAAACGTGCATATTTATACTAATTCCAACTTTGGTTGAATTCAACTGTTTCTGAATGAGTGATTTAAAAGATTTTGGTCAGCGTTGGAATGATGGACGGACGGGACATACCCTAAAAACCCGCCGACCAACGGCATTGTCTGGCATGATTCCCACATGCGAAAATAATAAAATAATGGTCGATCCAGCTGTGTTTCAAATTTATCTATCTAACATTGAAAAACCTAAAGAATACGAACAGGATATATGTTTGTTTCGCGTTCAAGCTAGGTTAATTTAAAAGAAAATAGAACACTCTCGAAAGCTTATCTTAGGATTTTACCGAGAGGTGTATCCAAGATTTTTTTTAATTAAGGGGAGGGGGTTGCTGATTTGTATTAGTATTGTTAGTAGTAATACATCGTTCACAGGGCTCAGTGAAAGGATACACACATTTCCAACACGTTAAAACAAAAGTAGCATGTCAGTTGCGTCATAGTGTCGTTTAAATATTATTTTTATCTCTGTAAACTTAGCGTTAGTGTCTTTCCGGGGGGGGGGGCTGCAGTCCCGTCAGCACCCCCCTCCCCCTGAATACCCCCACTGATCTATGTGTTTCTTCATGCGGCAGTATAGATGAGTTAGTCGACTGTTTGGTCTGTAGTCTACCGAACGACTGGCTTAGGCGAGGAAAGGCAGTGATGAGAGAAGATAAAAATGGGAGTACCTACTTCGTGGTACGCCGTCGGCAAGGTTACTGCAGCGTGTGAGAAAAGCGGATCAGAATCGCCCGGGTGACGAACCAGACTCGCAATGCCGTTCAAATAATTATCATGATCGCAAACGTTCGTGAGCACGTCTGCAAATAAAAAACCGCTTCGTAGCTGTTTATCTTCTTACGCCGTCGCTACTTTTCTGGTGTCTGCGTAACGCGCTCTCCCCGCCCTCCCCCTAGGTCGTACACAGTGTTTGTTCCCAAGGACACCCCGGACCTTTTTTTAATACGTGTTGCACGCGCCGCTGGACGGCGGGAGTGACTCGCACCTCTCCAGCTTGTTGCAGTGGCGGCGTTATTTTGGGAACGAGCCGGCTGGGACCGCCCATTCTCTCTTGGCAACGCCTTGTGTGTGTGTTCCTTCAGTCGTGATGGGGAGGAAAGCTTCAGCGGTACACAGGGGCGAGGGTGGTTTTCGCGCGCACTTGTGCGACGACCGAGTGTTATATTGATCTGAACGATGGTTGGCTGCTCTGCAAGAAGCAGGGTGGGATAAAAAAAAAAGAAAGGGAGCGCCTCTCTTTACCACGCGGAGATAGCTGTGGTCTTCACGAAAGTCGGACACATGCGCAACAAAGTTTTATATCGTAGGCATAGCACGCCTTAAAAGAGGGGGTCCACGTGCCCTCTGTGCCCCTTCTCCTGCCACAAGTCTACACCTATGTTGTAACATATTTGGGTCTTATTTTACTGCCCATACAGTGTGTACTATTTAAATATGTTATTTTTTGTTGAAAACCAAACTTGGCAAACAAAAAATATGTTGCTCAGGAATAATTACCCAAAATATGTTTCTTAGAAGTGTTTTTTTTTGTTTGATATTCATGTTTATAGTGTATACATATTTGTTTGTGATATATTTGCAAAGGTACACATGCGCTATCTCCAAGTTTATCTTCTTTACAGATTGCAAGAACATCTTCAGTTCTCAACTCAAATGTACTGTCATGTTGTTAATAATGGAGTTTGAGTTTCGAAACTAGTAAATGACTTGGTGAACTGGTTAAAGTGTAATTTGTGAGCAAGATTCAGTTGCCCACTGTTTATGTCCCTTGTTTGTTCAGACCAGGGGTGGCCAACCTTTTCAGAGTCATGGCCAAAAAGTTGATTCAAATCATGCCACGGGCCAACATAGATCATTTTGACGTTGACTACTTTTCGTGAGCTCAAAATTTGAGTTTTAGTCCAGGTGCCTGCACACACATTCCACCCCACACTGCGCTACCAGTCCACGTAAAAATAAATACACAATGCCACCAGACAGAAACAGTCTTTGCAGAAGGCAACATACTTGCATATTCTTAACTGTTCACTATCCTCTTGAAGTTATAACTTAGTCTCCACACTATTTAGGAATGGAGCAGTGCCAATTATTCAATTACAATTTATTAATTTTTTTTGTCAGGGTAAGGTAAACAATTTTGAAACATACTGCAAATATTTCAGCTTTTGGCGGCCGTTCAGAATGCAGTGGTCCGCGGAAATTAGAAATGTAGTCTATAAAAATATATGTGTAGGTGTTTTTGTGTGTTTTTGAGAGTGAAAATACTTATTTGTGCATAGTTTTTACAGTATTAAAAGGTGGAAAAGATCTAATACATTGATATGGTCTGCACCGAGACGAACAAGAAGTCAGTAGTGACATATATGTAGGGTTAACAAGTGACGTCAGATTTAATGTTACATGTAAATCTGTAGCATTGCTTGTGCCAGGGCTGTGGGTAGGCAGCACCCTTAATTTGTTTGTAATTAATGATAATTTTCACAATAACATTGCACTGTCTTGTTTTAAAGTTGTTTCTTCTGATATTTAGGCTGTTCATACCACATACATTAAATAGTAAACACACAAATTTCAATTAGCAGTGGCGATACTTTATTTATAGAATATTCTGTCGTAATAGTTTTCCTTTGAAAGATGAAAATTGTAAATGTTACAGTGAAGTAAATTGTGTACTTGAATTTTGTTTGAAGTTTGTCAATCTCTTTGTAGACAACTGCATATAATATGTGAAAATTTATTTTATGTTCAGGGTTGCAATGGACATAACTCCTACATTTAGCATTTGCCTATACACTGTTATGGGAGAATGTGACTTCTATGAAACTGTTTTCTGTAAAGTGGTTTTTTGAAGGAATATACCACAACTTTATAGTGATGACAGCATAATGCTGGTTTCATGTCATGTTTTCACTTGGTATCGAGTAATATGTGCTAAACACATTGTTTAGTGCGTATTGTTTTGCACTGCTTAGTGATAATTTTTTATCTTCAGGACATCATTTACCCCATGATCATGCCCTGTGTCATTGTGTGCATGTGGTTAGGTTCTGGTTCGAGATGCATACGGGATAGTTCTCAATGCGTGGTCACTCAATTTCTTTTTACGTGAACCCAAATGAGAACTGCCAGAGTGATTATTGACATGCAAGATAATACTGTTACAAAATTTGTAGGTGCAGTATCTTGAACTTCAATGCGTTTAACTTGTCTCTTCTAGTGCCATATGACATCATTTTCCCAAGTTAAAGCGATTATTTTAGTAAGATATTGACAATTTCCATTTGGATAACTTCTCGAGGCTTTTAAATACTAAATATTTCTGCAGTGGTCTATCCTCAAATAGTGGAATTGATGCACATAGTCCATGATTTTCAATACCCCTGTTGATTTTAGAACATCTGAATACTGACACCGCTGGGAAGTGCCTTGCAATAGTGCGAAGCCAAACTCGTTGTAGCTCCACGTTCATGGCGACACTTGCCACAGTTGGTACGAGACATGATTGAATTAAGAGAATGAGTTGATGATGGTGGCTGGTGGCTTGTGGTTGGTGGCTGGTGACTTGTGGTTGGTGACTGGTGGCTGATAGTGATGGGCGCCAGCAATACTTTCCGGTATCACACTTCGAGACTCTCTTATCCCAAGGTTATGGTTGTGTGACTGGTAATTATCTCGTCCATGTGCCACTTGATTCTATGGTGCGGTGATGTGCTGATTGTACTTATCTGGTATGAACATGGCTGGATGATGGGGTTGAATAGCATGAAAACAATTGTCTCTTTTACAGTGATTTATTATGGACAGGTTATAAAATGTGCCTGAATTAATTTATGTTCTGTCAGTCTGCTGTGTGGTTGTGGAACGAAACCGTCCTCTAGCTTATATGTGCTGTACGAGTTGAATGCGGGGTTGTGCAAGGTGCTTCCACGGCATTTGAAAATGCAGCATCCTGTAGAGCAGAGAACCGATGGCCGCTCTGGTGGACCACAGTTTTGCCCGGGATGCGGGCATGGATGATGAATGTATGCTGCTGTTCCCAACTATACAATCATATGGTTGAACCTATCCCCGAGGTACACTATGGTATGGAGATGGTTGGCACAATGATGACGACAGTGGTACTCACTGATGAATGTGGTTACACGCAAGAAATGAGATGCGACTTACGTGACCTGTATTCAAATGATGTATATGTTTGGATGAATGCAAAATGTCCCTTTGTTCACTTTACAATGATGGTAATGCAGTGTTGGTGATGAGCACAAGATTTCACAAAACGGGTCGTAAAATAATAACTGGGGCATAAAAATAATACATAATTACATGGCTGAATAATACCCTGACACAATTGACACTTAATATCATTAAATAAACTTCATTGACGTGTGGAATGCTGCCAATTACAATGTCCAAAGCAACATGGCATGAATATAGCGTGCACACTGTTTTACGTTAAAAGTTCAGATTGTGGTAATAATTCTTCAGTAACGCGGAATGGCACTTGCCAGGGAAATATTCAGCGAAAACATGTACAAGAAAATTAGTATCCAGTGTATAAACTAAACTATGGTAACCTACTTCAATGAAACAACGATGGAACGTACACGGACAGCATCTTACCTCGCCAAGAGCCTTCAACGAAACATGGCCGCGGATTGCTCATGACCTATCCGAACCAGTTACTTCCGGCGCCACACATGACTGTTCTCAAAGCTTCCAGAGATTGTATTTTAAATGAATTATTGTGTTAAATGTATAAAAATGGCACAAAGTGAATTATACATTGCAAAAACAAGTTACGTGTTGATTTGGGCATTGAAATCCCTTAAAATACGTCAATTTTGGTTAAATTGTTCAAAATTAATTGGCTTGGCCTCGGAAATGGTGGTTTGAATGTCCGTCGTGCCACTTTGATAAATGAAACATTGAACATACACAAATTATTGACCCTGTGGAGAAAATGCATGCAAAACACGATAACACTAAATTATAACAACTCATTCGTGAGTCTGTGGTCATGCACATGCTTGTTTCTTCTACGAGAACATAGGCGGCATTATTATGGTCTTACTGCCCCTGCTGGCCCGAGGCCGGTGTCGAACACTAATTGTACATATTAGACAAATCTTAATGTGAAAGTAGATAAAAATGTAGATAATTTTGAAAGTGAAACTTAATGTTGCAATTTAGCTTGTCAAATTAATTGCTTAGTACCGTACAAAAAATATTTTTTATAAATGAAGTAGGCATACACATGTCTTCATTTCCTTATCATGTGGACTACTATATACAAGTAAACAAATATTAAGGAAGCTACAAAGTGTATGTTCATGACTTCAGAGACTGAAAAAATTAGAATGTTTTAATTTGAAATATTCATTTTGTGTTTGCCCTTTCCTTTGAAACAGTGACATAAAAGATGCAGTTAATTTTATTATCATAAGCTACAGGTCTGCAACACGTACTATTTTGCCGTTACGAATTGTGCATATAAATTTTCACACTATGCTGTGCTTCACACATCATAAACACGTGAAATTGCCACTAAAACAACTTTTATACAATGCAATATAAATACAAAACTCGTGCAAGATGATGAACTCGTACTAAATATCACGCAAGAATTTATCGTGCTGAGTGTTTCTTATACAGAATCCGGGGGGAGAATATATACTATTTTTTGGTGTGCTGTCCATCAACTCGCACGGAAAGAAGGATTCTGTTGGTCATTTTGTGCTGGTTATGTGACCAATTCTATGCTAGTTATAGAGATTGGAGAAAATCATAACTTAGACTGTAAGAAAAGTAATTCGGCAAGTCGTGTAGTGGTCATTAACACATTTTTTTATTTTTAGGTATTCAGAAAACATTGTAAGAAACTGTAATTTTTATTGTGTTAATGTGTGATTTAAAACTAAATATGATTACTTTTGCTAAAATCTTCAAAAGGCAAGAAAAAAATTTCTGCAAGATAACTGTCTGAAATATTTTCAAACAGCATTGTTTTGCTATGTTTGCATGAGTTTGATTGAAAAATTGCTTACAAGATTAATACTTATTGTAAATGCTGCTTTATAGACACACACAAACATAATTTCATTAATGTCTTAAAATTTACTGCTGTAAATGCATTGTGTACAGGGAGTTCAGTGAAGTCACACACAGTAATTTTCATATTTTCACCCCCACCCTCCTAACTCTTATCCCTTGAGATTTACAAGGAATGCTAACCTACTAAATATTATCAACATTATGTTTCCTAGTCTGGTCATACTGCTTGTGATTACTACTGTTGACTGCCATCTTTGTTGTTAGTTACAGGGAGTGTTAGTACAGCATGCGTGCTTTTGGTAAGGGTAATGAACTATGCATGGGGATGATGGTATATCACGAAAATATTTTGTGCCAGCATACCCTTGAAAATGCTGTGGTTTCTTGCAACATATATGATTCTGTGATATACTTCTGACACAACATAGCTGTCTGCAGACCAATAACTGGCATCAAATATTACAATAGCAGGCATTCTTATTGGTTTAGTCGAATAGGGTAACAGCTCCAAGTCTACAGGCTGAAGCCAGTAATCTTCTGGTAAGCTAAACGTGTGTTGAAATCCAGAAAACAGTTATGTTTTCTTGCGATAAACCATCATCTCCTAACTATGTGTCATTGATGGCTCTACAAATTAATTTAAACACTAAAGCAGCTGTCACCAAATTCCGATGTATTGATTCAAAATTAATGGAAAGGAAATTGTACATTTCGATTTTAAAGGTAAAAGAGTTACTGTTCAAAAATTTTTACAAACACAGTCATTGAAACTTTTCAGTGAGTTGTTGGCTCTGGAATCATTAAAGGGCGTCTGAGTAGGTAAATAAACAGTTTGTTTTGTGGATTAAAGTTATATTTAGATAACTTTTTTTTTGTGAATTATTTTTAAATCCTACCTACCAAATGTAACCTTTTTATGTATTTACATCACATTTTTATTGAAAGCCGAAAATCACTACAAATTCCTAATTGCTCTTGGTATGGCCAGGTTCTTTAAGGGATAAATGTATGCTTTTAATTTTAACTTAAGCAAAACAATTCTTAGCATATGTTTTTAATATCAGCAAGGCCACAAAAATGTTCACCAACATACATAACTGTCCGTTGCTATTTACAGGCACCGTTTTACATAAATGCCTTTGTTGTAAACTATTTCCAGCCTCTACTGCAATTCTCATATCTACATGCATGAAACACGCTTACTCCATTCATATCGAACTTCACCTACCTACCTGTTGTATGCCAGAGCATTTCAGTTGCTCCCTTCCATAGTTGCAAACCCCAGACTACAATCACTTACCTCTCATCCCATCCTTTACTTGTAGTCTTCTTCCCATATGTTGCCCTTTAACTTCAGTTTATACCAAAACCTCAGCACTACCAGCTGCCGGAGCCTACGTTGGGGATTTTATTTGTATATTGACTTTCTGCTGTGCCATGTGAACGACTGTTTGGGTTCGCTTGAACATCAGTTGCTTCTTTTTATACAAGATCAATCTGTATACAAAAATTGTTTTTGCAGTCGTCAGCGAGTGAACTTCGAAATTTGTAGGCTGACTTTTAATTTTAGCGTGTATTGAAATTTTTTAGATTTGAATCAGTCATTGTTAAAAGGTTCTATGTCCAAAAGTTATAAGTAAGTGAAATTAATTAAGAACCGTGACTTTGTTATTTTTGAAAGAGTTTACAGAAAAAGCATATGTTTATTTTTAACGTACAGAAGATAAGGATTAAGTTATTTTCAACTTCAGCCAATCCAGAATAAAAAAAAATTACATTACCATTAAACCAAGTTTTCCTAAATTTTAGCCTTTATGCATTTTAACAATGACTGATTCAATTGATAATTGATAGATAATATTGAAATATACTATTTAATGGATGATGAAAAAATTTTAAACAAATTATCATAATTTTATTGTCTTATATTATCATGTATATAATAATTAATTTTCATGTAAAGTCTGATTTAAATGTTCACATTTTAAAATAACTGACGAACTCGTAAAATGTACCAGAGGTAGCTATTATCACATCGACATTTTATTTATTATATTACAACTCACCGCTAACTGTAATTTCGTTATGCTTGCAGAATTAATATATAAATGGCACATTCCTATACATACAACAAACAACACAACGTACCATTTTTCAGTTTACAGATACTCATATAAGAATTTGGCCACTCAAAAATTCTTTGTTTTGGTCTACAAATGTTCCAATGGTTTTTTGACAATAGGCCCCTGGGATTGATTCCACAAGATGTTAAATGTTGCATTTTATTTTACCATTACAGTATCCAGAATCAAGCCTGCTGTCAGCAAGTAATAGAAATTATTTTGATTTTTGGAACATTGTTAATCTGTACTAAACCATGACGTAAACACAAAATAAATAAGTAGTACTGGTAACAGAAGCGACAAGAAACTTTTTTTCATTGTTATTGTACCAGCTTCCAGGGTGTAAAGGAATATAAACAATGCCACGTGGATTTGACACATTTATGTAACTACTTGTATTGCTTGAGATACTGTAATTAGTTTTTGTGTTAACTAAATATTTAGAAATAATAAACATGACGATTTGAGACTCAACATGACATAATAATAACTCCATTAGAAGCGACATAATGGAGATTTTTACCACTGTTATTGTACCAGCTCTCGGGGCGTACAGGAAAGTAAACAAAGCCATGTGGAATTTGAGACAATGGTTCAAACAACTTCTTATATTTCAAGAAGTACTGTAATTTGTTTGTATCTTGTTTACATATTTAGAAATCGTATATGTGACATTACTTACGTGTCAATTTCCTCCCAGATAATAAAATAGGTCCTGCTAAACGGCAGTATAACCACACTTCTACGAACTCCGACACCATGACAGTCCATAGAGAAAATGAGTAAGATAAATAGCACA
The DNA here is from genome assembly GCA_003012365.1 of Medauroidea extradentata. Taxonomy (NCBI): domain Eukaryota; kingdom Metazoa; phylum Arthropoda; class Insecta; order Phasmatodea; family Phasmatidae; genus Medauroidea; species Medauroidea extradentata. Next base: position 10,706 of record PNEQ01006264.1, read on the forward strand.
TCTTATCACTTCTGTTGCTACTTATTTATTCTGTGACGTAAATTAAAGGATGCCAAATTGTTAACAATTGTGTGTCTTCTATGCACAAATAATTCACCATAGAAGATCTCTTAAACATAGTATTAGCTTTAGTTCTTTTATAATATCTTTGAATATTAGACTATAAAAATGTAGTTGGCTGTTATCTGTTATTGCTGCTGTCATTTGGTGTATCTCAAATACTGTAATTATGTTTGTAGCAAACACTGACAAAATGTTATATCTCTTCATGTTAGTCTCGGAAGTTTTACAAATGTGTGACGTTCCTTGGGTGCTGTCTTACACATACTGCTCAGTATTAGAAGTTGTTTGAACATCTAGCGTGTTCAGTAGGCTTAGTTAAATACTTGAGTAGCAATGTGTTAAATACTTGAGTAGCAATGTGTTTCCTTTGGATTTGTATCAAATGACTTGCCTGTTAAATTCAAAGTTTATGTAAGTCCAGTTAATTGATAAAGTTTACATTTATGTGTGTATGAAATATTAGTGGTTATTTTTGTAGTTAAAATTGTTTTGAATGTATTGATTTTCTTTAGGATTGTGTGTACAGGTAAACTATGATGTAACACATTTTTCACGTTTGTTTTTATATATTATACAATGTTAGATATTAAATTATGTTGTAGGCTACCACATGATGAGTGTTTTGGTTTTCAGGTCACGGTAAGACACACAAAGACGCTGCTAGTGTTAGGGCAACACATGCTATACCTGCTGCTTGTGGTCTCTACTATTTTGAGGTTAAAATTGTCAGCAAAGGACGAGATGGTTACATGGGTATTGGGCTATCTGCCCAGGGGGTCAACATGAACAGGTTGCCTGGTAAGCTGTTTAAATGCTGTCCGTACTTCTACATGTATAGGTTTTTGAGTAGTGCTCGTGTACTGTCCTTTTTTTATAGTGTTTTACTCTGTTTTTTACACCATTCCCTTTTTACTATAACCAAACCTCTACATTTTTTCTGTGTTATTCATCTTCCGGTAGCTGTTTGATGTTCTTCTACATTAAATTATGTGTATTACTTTCTCTTCAAAATATTTTTGTCGCCGTAGAACTTCCCCTTTTTGAAGTTATAGTGACTCGTGTGGGAGATGTAAGCTTGAGAGCAACCATTTTCCCTGGAAAATATTTTCTTCCAATTTTTTCCTACTTAGTACCAGAAAGATACATGCTGCTGCAGTTAAACAATTATACTTTAAATATGTGACTCATTTTATTGACCTGTGTAAATAATTTTGAAAGTCCTATTATGTTTTATGCAGTAAGTAATTAAATGTTTGTATGTGTCTATAATATGTGAAATTGCTTCTACTTTTGTGTTAAAAATTGTGATGTTTGTCTTTGTATTGGCAAGGACATTTATGTCTGAAAATTTATTATTGTGTCATAGTTCTTGAAAAAAATTTAACAACTGTGGTTAGTTAGGGCCTAAACTTGTAATATTTACTGGTAAATGTTATTAGCTGCTGCATACTTTGAATGTTTTTGCACATTGAGGACTCGGAAGCAAAAAAACAATAAAGGGTACACTGAGTGCATGCGTAGTGCCCCAGTGTTCTTATGCACAAGATGCTAAACTGGTGCAGTGTTTCAGTGTACTGCTGGAACTATAGCATCCTGCCATTTTAATTGTTGAAGGTCTGTACCAAAGTACACCCTTGAATGAATTATTTTGAAAATAAATGTGCATTTCTAACCTGCTACACAGATCAAAAGGCATGTATGCAAGTAACTCCTTAATTAAGACTTTTATTTTCTACTAAAATTCTTTGAATGTAATTTTTTATTGTGGCATAATAGAATGCGGTTTAGTTATTCTTTCACTCATCAAAACATATGAGATTTCAAAGTAAAGAGGCAAACAGTTAAATCACAATTTCAAAAAAAAAAAAAATGCATAGTCTTAATTGCATAGTTCCAAATTAAAACTTTCATAAGTGGTGACAATTTGTGATGTTTGTGTTCAGGTTGGCCATGAACAGAGCACAGATGATGTGTAATGCACTGTATACTGAATAAAAGTGCCAGGCATAAATTACCTACATATCAAATAATAACTGTGTAAAAAGTGTTTGTGTGTGTGTGTGTGTGTTTGTGTGTGTGTGTGTGTCTGTGTGTGTCTGTGTGTGTGTCTGTGTGTGTCTATATATATATATATATAACTTGAGCTTTATAGAACACTGGGTGTGCACTATGTGCTTCTAAGTGCATGATTATGGTTGTCATTCTTAGGAAATCGCAGTATGTTTACTGAATTTGCTGCATGTTTGTGTTTTCTCACATAAGAGTTAGAGTTGATACTGGAAGTTTGGAAACTGTTCAGTATGATTTTAAGGGGTGGCAGGGCATATTATGACAAATGCTTTATTAATGGAACTGTGCATGTGTCTGGAAATGCCCCCCTCCCCTTTTTTTCCCCTTTCACTGCTACCGTCACTTTGTGAGTTACCGGCATTAAATGGTTCACATTTGGTTCACTATGTAGGCCAAGTACTTACGTACTGGAGTGGAGCTGACCTGCAGGTGGAGATTGGATGACATTCCTCAATTAATATGTATGACACTAAGTGCATATACAAGCAGATATGATGCATATGGGTTACGTAACTTACGAAAGTTGTTCAAAGTAACGCCTTGCAACTGAAAACTTGTAACACCACATAATTTTTATCATTGTTCTGCGCAGAATGAGGGTGTGGAAAGAAGGGAGGGAACCAGCATGGCTGTCAAGAACCGCATGTACCAGTCATGGACACAAAAAATGGGTCAACTCGTGAAGGTGGAAATTTGTCTAAGTCCCACTTCGGGTTTATTCGGCAGGTAGGACTTCGCGCAGGCGACTGATAAGCGCGAGGCATCACACAACGGCAAGCGAAGGCTGTGGGGAAAAAGGACACAAATCGCAAGAAGATATTGCGGTTAATAAGTTCTTAGCCGCCTTTAGGAGAAAATAACCGTGGATGATATTTCACGTTCATAGTAATGATACATTTAATGAGGAGTAAAAGTAATGATGATGTGTCACAAACATATCAGACTTCTGTGTGTTATTAGTCGATATTATCATCTTGTAGTTTAATTTGTATTAATTCTACAAATGTTTACTTTCATATTCTAATAAAGTGTTAACTATCCCTCATCTTCATTTTGCAACTAGTGCAAGTATAAAGCATCTAAAGGTTTATAAGGCAAAAAATACTCGGCAACAGCAAAAATACTTGACAGCAACGATACTGTAATGTTTTGAGAGCAGGGGCGTAGGAACGTTTCGGAATTGGGAGGTGGGAGGGTACATCCGGTAACACTGAAACCCTCTAATAAAGCAGAGGGGTAGCCGTGGGTCCTCCTCCTGGAAAATTAGGGATTTCAAGGTGTATAATGGTGCACTTTAAACATTTTTCGTATTTAGATATGCTAAATATTAAACTTGCTTGAATAGTGATTTTTTTTTTTAAACCTTTTTGCAAAGTTTTACAACGATACAGTTAACAAACCAAGAGCCTAGCCTAAGAACAAATTAATTTATACTAAAAAAACCGGAACACTACACACTGTAATTTAAGCAATCAGTTCATAAATTATATGTAACTAAAATATTATACATTGGCAACATACTCGCTGCATACAAATTGCTACAACAGCAACGGTGCTGTTTGCAACGCAAGCTTCGTACAATAATCAAGAATCTCTGTAATAGGCTACTAAGACATCAAAATAGAAGTATGTTAAATAGTATTTCTTACCAGAAATCCCTTTAAAAGTGCATTTTAACTGTTTTGTTTTCACGCTTACTATGCACATCACGAAAATACTATAATATTAATGATTAAAAATTGTGCTTCCAATTGTCAATGAAATAATGTTACACTGTTAGTTTCATGGTAATATACAAAAACATTTCATATTTCTATGAAGGTTATTTAGCACTTATTATTCAGTATTACGGAATTACATGTGTTATGTGGGCTATTTGTTGTAATGTGATAATCTGAAAATGTTGCTTCCCGGCAATTTGTTCAAAGTTCAAATATTTTCTTGAATTTTATAGTAAAAGCGATTCTACTACCTCGCATGTCACTTCCCGGCCCTCCGCACCATGTAATCTCAGATACTAGGACTTCTGGCGCAGATAGTACACAGTCAACATTGAATTAAAAAAAAAATTAACGTGATGCCCCTTCATAAATGGCGTATAAAGCTAAAGCTAGTCATCCACCTTTCGTCTGTGGGTCTGTTAATCACGTGATCTACAGCCAATCAGCAGCCTCCTAAAATGTTATCCATCCATTGAAACCGTAGCAAACTTTAACTTTTGACGACAAAGAAAGCACAGCCTTAAATTCACCTTTGAACACACTTAGGAGGCTGTGAGGTTTTTTAAAAATTGTTTTAATTTAAATACCGGTGTTTTCGTTAGGCTGTGAGGTTTTTTTAAAAATTGTTTTAATTTAAATACCGGTGTTTTCTTTGTGATTTAATTGGTTTAAACAACTTTCAGTATTTTCTATTTAGCCACTTATTGGAACGTCATTTCCACTTTGTGAGATTTTTTTTTGGCCAACAATAACATCTAGGTCTTAGCGCTGGTGAGGGATGACGCCGACCAGCGGCATCATACGGCACGTCAGCAAAATAATATTGAATAAGTTGTTTATATGCGTTGCGATTTTATTTGTTTGAACGGGTTTCAGGCTCACAAAATATTTTCTAGCTATTCATTTACACATGCTTCGATAGTATAATGTTCCTTATGTTATACAAACTGTATATATTTTATGTTTTATTAAATTTTTAAGATTATATTTTATGAACATACTCATTCTTCTGCTAAATTAGTAAATTATTTGGTAGCCTTCACAAACTAATGAACGACACATTACTAAACCTCGTAAATTTCATACCTACATTACATGAAATTTGATGCTGATTACAAGAATGCTTTGAAACTCCATAACCATTTCCACATGCCTCCATACATTTTTGTATTTTGACGCAACGGCATATCATACATGAACAAATATTATAAGTTTTCTTGTTAATTTTGTGTAATTTACTTTGACACTACATACATAATCATAATATATAAAATGAAGTGTCCTGACTTGACACACACACACACTCACTCACTCACTCATCAACGCACAGCCCAAACCGCTGGACCTAGAACCATGAAATTTTGAGGGAAACTTCCCCTTGGTCCGTAGGTACCCATTAAGAATGGATTTTTCGAAATTCGATAATTAAGGGGGTGAAAAGGGGTGAATTGTTTTTTCAAAGAATCCCTGATATCTATTTAACCGGGAAAGCTATTATAATTTTTTTAACTTCATAACATTGCTAAAAGAAATACATATTTGCAAATTTTTCGATTTCGCGAAATTCGAAAATTAAGGTGGTAAGAAGCCGTAAAATGTGTTTTTCATTAATCCGCGATTTCTCCTAAACCATTTAAGATAGTGAGGTGATTTTTTCTTTAAAATAATGCTTAAGTAAATATCTAAAAAACATTTTTAGAATTTTTAGAAATTCGTCATTGAAAGCACTTAAAAAAGTAAAACGTGCTTTTAATTAATCCCAGTTATCTCCTAAACCAGTGGAAATATTGAAATGGTTTTTGCTTTAAAATAAAATACAAGTAACTTAATTTCAGGATTTTTCGAAATTCGTCCTTGAAAGCTGTTAAAAAAACTTAATGTGTTTTCAAATAATTGTCTGTACCGCTTATACCTGTTGAGATATCAATATGGTTTTTTTTTTGTAAGAATGAAGCTTACGAAAATATCTACAAATCAAATTCAAGATTTTATGAAATTTGAAAATTAAGGATGTGAAAAGCAGTAAAATGTTAGTCTCCCGGAATAAGAGATAGATAATGGAGAAATAATTCAACAGTTGTTTCTTTTTGACAACCTACTCTTAAATAAAACCTTGCACTGTAGCCTGTACATACGAAAGAATTATCACGGCTTGCCTTTTAAGCATTCACTCAGGTATTATATATAGTTTGTGGTGTGGGAGTGGTGGGGTTACGGGTTCTTATCCTGTGCAAGACTTTGTGATGGGAATTACTATGACATCATACGAGTATATTGCGCACACTCTTTACGCTGCTATAAGACAATTTATAGTTCACTGTTATTGAGTATGCTAGCTGTTAAATGCCTTCATCACATATTTTACCCAGAGTTACTGTCACATAACAGTATTTCACGTGGGCAAAGCCGCAGCCGGCCAGCTAGTCTCTATATAAAACTAAAGTCCCATTCACACACTCATACACTCAACGCACAGTCCAAACCTCTGGACCTAGATATGTGAAACTTTGAAAGTACCTTACACCATAGACACCAACTAAGAAGGTTTTTTATTTTTTCAAATTTTAAAAATTATGGTAAGTCAGTGAAATGTGGTGAAATATGTTTTTCCATGATTTCTCAATAGCGCTTAAATCAGTTGAGATATCAAGGTGCTTTATACTTCAGCATAAAGCTTACAAATATCGCGAAAATGTTTTTTGCCAACATACCTTTGAAACCGCTGTAGTTTCTTGAAACATATATGATTCGGTTATATACTTCTGACATAACGTAGCTGTCTGCAGACAAATAACAGGTATCAAATATTGTAATATTGGTATTCTTATTGGCTCAGTCAAATAAGATAACAGTTCCAAGTACAGGCTAAAGCCAGTAATCTTCTGATAACCTGAACGTGTGTTGAAATCCAGCAAACAGTCAAGTTTTCCTGGTTAATCCGTCATCTATATATTACCTGTTTTTTTTTTATTTTTTATTATTTATTTAAAAATTAAGATGGATAAAGCTGTAAAATATAATTTCAATAAATTTCCTATAAATTTTAAACCTATTGTGGTATCGAATTGTTTGATGTTTCAAAATCAAACCTACGAATATCCATAAAAAGCAATTTCAGGACTTTTTGAAATTCAACCTCTAAGGAAATAAAAAATTACACATGGTTTCAGCTAAGGAGGGAGTTTCCGCCAAATTTTTGTTGTTTTAATAATGTTTGTTTTAGTACGAGATATAGTTTGTTTAGTATACACACATTAGAACTATTTTTATAGCAATGAAAATATCTTGCTTACACAGTTTTTATATAGTAGCATGTCAAATCACAAAGTTGCAACATTTTTATACAAGAAAACGAAAATTAAATCACTTAAACAAATTAATTCATACCGAAGAACAGTGTCACGGGCAACGTCAAGACATGTATAAAAACCTGAATTGACATTTCCCGTATTAAAAAGGAATGACAGATTTTGGCAATTTTTATTTTGAATTCATCAGTTGTTCAAAGAAATAAAAAAATATTCACCGCAGTTGTTGTATAAATATCTTGACGTAACTTGTGACACGGTTCTTCAGCGTAAAATTGTTTCATTTCTCTAGGTCAGTTGGTTTTCGTCTTTTGTATAACACAAATTTTACAAATTTTGGCTTGATCTGTCTCTACACAAAATCTATGAAATCTAGAAACTTTTATCGCTCTATAATTTATTCACAATATGAATCTATAAAGTATATCATGTATCGTACAAACATAAAAATATTTTAAAAATTTAAAATTCTGTAGGGAGCCCCTACCCCACCCACTTAATCGACTGTATATGTTAGACGTGTGGAGATTTGGAGATGATTTCTGAATAAGAATGAAACTTACGTAAATACCTAATAAGCAATTAAATAATTTTTGAAAATTCAACAGTTTAAGTGGCGGAAAGATGTAAAATATTACAGAAGTACCGAAAATCAGATATGACTACGGAGAAACAATTTTTTAAGTTTTTACTTTTTGACGAGCTATTGATACGTGTACCACTTTAGGCACAGGCTTATCTTTATACATTTGGTTTTTAACAATTCTGACTACCTTTCTTGGCATAACTGTTAGGAACACTGGTAGGAAGTTTAGGGTTCAAATATCGTGTTGGGGACGGTGACGGGGAACTGCTATGCTATTATAGACGCACATAGTGGCAACTGGCAGAAGTGCCGGGAAACAGAAGATCCACAAGAAAAGTAATAGAACTGCGGCCTTGTACAAGTACGGTTATTACATGTGAAAATCCGGTTGACTGCCGGTGTAATCGAACCCAGATTGCTATAATGTTGATATTTTTAAAAATAATAACGAGCGAAGCCGCAGCCGGGCATCTGGTATAAATTACTGTATATCATATTTCGGCCCTCTACAGCACAAAGAACTACACAACATCCTAGCTGCCTAACAGTGGGGTATAGATAAGCCGTTCAGTGAACTTGAATGCGAATTTCAGTATCTTAGTCAAGATGATAGTAGCCAAACTGTCACGGAGAAGACCGAACCTTGGAAGCGGGACGAATCTTGCCTGATCCTAGTCAATATTGTGGACAGAAAAATAAAATATTTGCATTTAAAAAAATTTTCTGCAGATGTGACAAGTCGGGTTGTTACCAAAAAATTCAACACTGTCAGAATTTTTAAAGCACAAATATTTACTCAAACTTTTAAGTTGATAGTAGTTTAATTGTATTAGTTAAAGTCAGTATAAATATAAAATTAGATTAAACATACCTCTTGCTATATTGTAATTATTTATTTTAATTTTAAATTGTTACGCATATGCACTAATATGTATGGGAGTACAAATTATATTTTGTAGCCCACTATCGAATTTTGTGGGGCACGTTGTACCCCTGTGCCCCCTTATCCTACGCAACAGTTTTAATGCGTTGTACACAATGATGGTACGTCGTAGGCTATGTTAAGAAATACACTAGTTTGTTTAACTAGCTTTTGTTGCTCAAGTACCCAGATAGAATTATCGCATGTTATGACGGAACATACAAATGGTATCTACGTACCAATTACAGCTTCTACCACATTATACCTAACTAACAAAATGTTTTGGCCTTACAATTAATCCTACTGGACCTGATTATTAATGACACATCGACAACTGTTTCAGGATATGTTCAAAGCTTAATTTGTATAAAAAAAAAAAAAAAGGATATACGACAATTGGTTAAAAGTTTTTTTTTATAACCAAATTTTTTTACACTTTAATGTATTTCCGAAAATGTAAAAAATAAAAGAATGGATGATGTTTATCCAAATTTTTGGGCAGAAACATAAAAACCTAAGGAATAATTACAGCCATAGCATAACTCTCTAGTTTTAATCTACAGAAAAATAATGTGACATTTATCACTTTAAAAATAATTATACTAGTATTATATCATTTAAAAACCGAAAAAAGGATAACTTTAAAATAAACTGTCCTACTGTATTTTCAAATTTTTTTCTTACAAATTAAACTCTGAATATAGTCTGAAGCAGTTATCCATGTGTCATTATTAGTCAGGTCCGGTAGGATTAATTATAAGTTCAAAACATTTTGTTAGTTAAATATAGTATTGTCCTTAATCTTTTGGTAGAAGCCGCAAATATTTTAAATGTCACAATATCATAGAATAATATTTTGTCAACGTTAGTTTAATTGCTTGCAATACGGAGGTGAGAAATATTCATGTTTACGCAATTTTAATATTGGTATTTAAATGTTTCAAATTTCACTCATTTGCTAACACGTTGTTGTGCAACGCTAAACAACATAGTTGACAATAATATTTAGCAAGTTATGCGTTCATACATTACAGCTGACAGTTGTCAAATACGGGATTTCATACAGTAATAGAGGGAACAGCAACATAAAACGTTATATTAACCTTACACTTCATATATGCTTGCGCTACGTAATATGTTAATAATCAATACTTTAATCACTTGTCAGTCACAGCTGTATAGTAGGGTATTACCTACAGAACAAGAAAATATGAGGAAATTTGATCCTTGCATCACGCTCTTCTGATAACTGTGCTGTGACATTAATTTTACGTTGTTGGTAACAATCTATGTTAGGACCCATGGACGGAACCACGTGTGCAGTCGTTTCGCACGGGAGAGAGACAACCGTTTCTGTCAAACGGGGTGAAAGTTACCATTTGCTACTACCTGGACCAACAACTCACAGTATTATTCTACAATAAGGATCAAGTTTATCGCTTTATGTGAGGTATTTAGTGTCTGAAATACTTTGTTCTATGGTTGTTTCTGAAGGTATTTATTGTAAAGAATCACTACAGTGATGGTGTTACACGTTTTGTTCGTGCTTAACAGATGTGAAGTAAGATCACAATGGATCAGCAGTGGACTGTCAAAGAGGGATAGAAATATCCCGATAAAACCCACTGGGTCACTCCAATGTTCGGCGAGTGTTTTATATGTAAATATGTAAGCAAGTAGTCAGACCATAACATCACCGCGAATGCCAATTAAATATTACCGTACTGTTAAAATATGTATTTGTTTCAGCTCGCAGTATGAGAATACACGTGCATTGAATATTAAAATTTTTATTCAATATAGATAACTGTTATTATCTGGTTATTGGAAAATTTGTGCACTTACGTAACTTCATTACTGTGTTTTACAATTACGTTTTCTATCTTTATGTTTGAATAATATAAATGGACATGTGTCGCTTTTGCATTTACTAAATTATTGTTGCGCCGCACTGGTTCAGCCAATATATAGTGCCTGGTCGCTTGAGGAAGGTGTGAACGGGCGATGCTCCAATCCTACAACAGAACCTGTGCCCAGTGCAGTTCCAGTGCACTGCTATTCGTTGTTCGGCAGGTTGCCTAAATACCAGGCTCCCGCTTGCACACAGCCGATGATTGCCGATGTGGACTTTGATTATTTGATTATTTCAGTGACCCACTTTTTGTGTCCTAGACTGTACATTGTAATTGAAAACGTTGGCTACTCACCACTCTCATTCACTACTGTCATCTTTCATACTATCACTATCACTGTCCACACCTCCTAGTGTTGTTATAATGGGATCAGTGTCAATTGCGAAATGAGCGCATCCAAATCATAATATTCATTTTCAAGCTCCTTCACATGTTTACAGTTTGGTTTCCAGCCAACTGGTACTATACTGTCAAAATACTTTTTCGCAGAGTTATTGCATATCACTGAAATTGTAAATGAGATTTTGTGATATGACTTTTCTTTTCACTTCAGCCCACATGTTTCCTGTAGAATTTGAGTAATAAGGGGTTAAATGGAGAGTTGTGTGTCCATAATGTATCAGTATTTCATCCACTGAATAGACAGTTTGCCGAGGCTTGCACTGTTTTATAAGCTCATATATAGTAGGCTTCAGCGTGGCATTTGCAAAATTGAATGTTATATTTTCTGTACCACTCTTGCATTTCCAGTTTCATAGAGATGTGTAGTGGTGATTTATTAATCTTGACGTTGTGATAAGGTGCACTGTCTTAAGATGACTACACTGTTGACAAGAATATTAAGTGCAGGTTTTTCCCCTGAACCACTTTTCATAATTTGGTTTGTTCATGTTGTGATGGTAGTTGATTTTTGAGACTTCATCACTAATGCATTTGGTAAAAATACTTTTCACCTCCAGCCTGAACTATAATTAATTGCTGTCCTTTCAAAACAGGTGTCAATAGGCTGTGCACTAAGTCATCACACCAGGATTTTTGTTGTACGTGCGATGACAAAGTATGTTTCTTCCATGTACAGTACATTTCTAGTTTCGTTTCTGAATTTTTTTATAGATCTTATAATGTTACTCAGTTTGCTTCAGATTTCTCAATCAAACTAAGACTCTGCAATTTAGTTTTTTGCAACAAAAACCAATCTATTTCTAAAATTTTTCGTAAAATTGTATTACTGCCTTGGAAATTAATGTGCATGCAGTTCTAGTTCTTCTCGATGGTTGGAACACATGTTATCTGTTTTATGAAAGTTGTATACAGTTGTGGGAAGTACTGCTTGATCAAATTCATCAAACTGGAATTTACAAGCCCTCTTTCTCTTCTTATCAGGTATAACAAAGGATCCTCAATCAGTGCCGATCTCTTAAGTTTCCGCTTTACACCAGTAGCGACTACTGCCCACAGCTGAGCTTTTCATTTTGGAACTGACAGCTTCTGCTTTATTCTCCGTGAATGTCAAGACATAATAAATTACCTCCCGCATCTAATAAAATTTTTGCCTGTTATTTTATATTATCGAAATCATATAAAATGAAAAATACACAAAAAACTTAATATACCACTGTCATACGGGTCTCTCAGCACACAGATTACTTTTAACAAACCACACCGATGATGAAAATTATAGGAACATATTGTGTATATCCATATCCTTAACTCAGACATACAGTCGCAATGTCAAAGTGGCATTAATAAATTCTTAATAAATACACTGGTAAAATATGTGTATTTCTACGGCTGTAATTGGACACAATGCTACTGCATCCACGCTCGAACTCCATGCAGTGCACTCAGCGAACAAGCAAATGTTGTGGAGTGCAACTTCAGACTGAAAAATATTAACATTTTCCAGCCAAATAGTACGAGTGTAACAGATACTCCTGCACATGTGTTATTGCTTATTATTCCCCTCCAGTGTGCTGGCCGGGTATGGCAGCAACTTACACTCAGGCTTTGCGATACCCTGCAGCCACTGTACAGCCAACCATGTTGTTATGTACTCTAAGTAACTAAAATATAGTTTGTTGAACGTCATAACTGGAAATGAGAATCCCCAGTCAGTCCCTCCTAACATTCCACAGGTATTTATATCTCAGGCAGTGAACCAAATTTGAATGGAATGTGTATCCTTAGATGCCTGTGGCTCAGTTAGAGAAACGCTCCAAAATACTTGTCTTGCATCAAAATATTTGTATTAGTGAGTTATCATCCTTTAAAATCATACTCAAAAATTTCCATACATCCTGTGATTTACAATCAGTGCCGGGTTTCAAAAATGGCTGGGAGAGAAGGGGTGGTTTGTTTATATAGACACACACGTGCATATGGCGCAGATGTGCAAACACATAAGTACACACACACACTGTGCGTAGTTAGATTAAAATGTCTTCAACCAACATGACATAGAACTGAATCAGAGCAAGGGTATGTAGTACTAGTACAGCTTTGAGTTGAAGGTGAGTCACAGTTGCCTTTGTGAGTCATTCTAAAAATAGCCTCTAGTAGTAGTGCTTGTGTTCCAGTTCACTGGAGTATGAGATAGTGTGTACTGTTGATACAATATAGCCTATACATAGTAAATAAGGATGAAATTTAGTTAACATTTTCATTGTGGAATTATGTGCATAGTTTTAGTGTTCAACAGTTTAATACAGTACAGTGGCAAGCAAATGAAAGTACATCTCATTTGTATTAAAACAAAAACTGTAACTACTTTAAAGGATGTGACAAGAGTAAAGTACAACAAAATTAACCATTGTTTTGCTGTTGGCAAAGTCTCTGTTAATGACTAGGAAAAAAATAGGAGCTAATTGAACGGTTCTGTTACATTAATAAAATTGACCTGTGTATGATAAGAATGATAACACATCTTTCATATGGTTTACTCATGAAAGGCATAAAGGATTTATGTCAGTCTTTCATTGATTCAAGAAAATACCTGACAGCTAAGTAAAATTGTGAATTATGATATAACTTTTATTACTAGCAATGGTCCATTGTAGCTCTTGGATGAGAGATACTGTATCCAGCAAATGATAGTAAACAAGGAAAAATTGGTATGATCTATTTGGGATAAGGTGAGCACTGAAAATTTCACCTTTGAAAAAATCACTAGCCGTTACTACGTATAATTCAACATTAACAATAGTTGCTTTTCTACTTGTTTGGTTGGCAGTGAATCAACCAATAAGATTCCATTTATGTGTTTTTTTTTTATTTTTTATTTAAATACAAAGTTAGTGAAATAAATTCAAATGAAATTAACATATGTGTATTTCGTATTGTAAAATTAGCAGAAAAATGCTTAATAATTAAGTAATGGTGGTTGGCTAATACTCTAGAGATGCAACTAACACATGAATACACCTCTGGCACAAATAAATAAATACATACTCTTATCGAAAATACTTTAAAAGAGGTTGTACTGATAAACAAGCAACCCAACAAACCTAAATAAACAAACAACCCTTAAACTAACCACATTCTTCAGTTGCCAGAGCCGTCAACTTAAACCGTTCACAACTGACTCTGACAACACAAAACACACACTACAAACAACGAACCACCCCTGCCTAAATAAGACTACTCAAGCCTCACACCAAACCTATAGTGAGAGGTCTTGAGAGTCTACTATCCCTTCTGTTGCAGGCCTCTACTAAGACTAAACTCAAAGTAATTATCCACACTGTTATGGCCTTGACCTATTTGTATGTTGGTACTGCTGACGTCACACAGTCAGCTGGTAAACCTTGACTAGTGCTGGCTCGCACCAGTTGCTTCTGACCTTCGGTTCAGCTAGTATGTTTACTTGTGGTGTCCATGAACAGACACGACAATGGCGACGAGGATGAAGTTTACTCACGTATTTTAAATAGTAATCGTGAATGATATTATAGTTACGTGATATTACAGACATTATGGCGAGTGCATACATTAAATACGATCACTCACGCCCGGAGACGTGGAAAGAACATTTGGAAAGATTTCAGTTTTGGCTTGATTCAAAAGGTCAAATTACGGACGGTCAAAAACGCGGTTTGTTGATTGAAATGTTGGATGACCACACGGTGCGGGATTTGAAGGATTGGATCATGCCTAAATCGCTACGTGATTTAGGATACGACCAGCTAGTATCAGTTTTGGATGAAAATATTGCGCCTACAGTCAACTCGATGGTATGTTACAACAAATTTGTTAACAGACGACAACTTCCAGGTGAGAATGCAATCAAATATATGTCTGAATTGAAACATCTGGCTGCCGTTTGTTGTTTTGAAAGTATGTCTACTATGATGGTCTTGTATCAGTTTGTATGTGATTTATTTAATTCAGAAATACAGGCTAAGTTATTTTCTGATAAAGACCTAACAGCTACAAAAGCTTTGGAAATTGTACAGCTAGTTGAATGTTCTGAAGCTAATGTTTTGGAAGTTAGAAAATCAGGTGTTGAAGCTGTACATAAACTTAGTCACACAATCTAGTTGGCAGCCTACTGTTTCAAAAAATACTAATACTGGTTACAGTATCACATGTTTTAGATGTGCTGAGATTGGACATACAGCCAAACAATGCAGTGTTTCGAAGGATAAGTTGAAGTGTCAGAAATGTGGTAAAATAGGGCATGTTGCTAAGGTTTGTAAACAAAAGCATAAATTTGTTTCTCTGTCAGGAAACAGCAGTAATGCAAATTTTGTTGGTAGTTTTAGCCCCACAACAAAAATGGATCCAGTTGAAAGAAATCCAATTAAGCTGATTGATAAGCCTATACTTGATTGTGAAGTGAATGCCTTTAGATCTCAGGGTGATGACCTATTTCTATTGTCTGAAAAAATAGCAGTTCAATATATACAGCCATATTCAATACAAGTAGAAGTTAATAACGTGAAGTTACAGTTTGAAATAGATTCTGGTTGTGCGAGAACTTTAATAAATTTGGACACTTACAATCTTAAATTTGCAAATATGGTAAAACACCCTGTTTTACATCAGGCACCAGTTGAACTAAGAACATGGGCCTCACAATCTTTAACTATGATTGGAGAGTTTCAAGCAGTTGTTAAGTACAAAGATATTACTTGTACATTACCCATACTAGTGGTAGAGGGATTGGGACCAAATCTTTTAGGTCGAAATTGGTTTGATGCTCTAAAAATATCAATTCAGGGTGTATACTGTTTGTCTCCAGTTGTACCTCAGGTGGGAATGTTTGAGATGAATTTTATACAAATGATACAAAAATTCCCAACTATTTCAGGCATTGGCACAGGTTGTTACAAGGGCCCTCCATTGCACTTGGATTTGGATTGCGCGGTCAATCCCGTTTATCAACGAGCTCGAAATGTTGCATTTTCACTTGCATCTAAGATGGAGGAGAGTATTGAGACCAATGTACGAAGGGGCATTTGGGTTTCTGTGAATCATGCTGGACCCTGGGCAACAGCTATCGTTCCTGTGCTAAAACGCAATGGTACCCTGAGACTTTGTGCTGATTATAAGGGTACTGTTAATCGTGCACTTTCAGCCGATTCCTATAGGTCTCCTACCATTGACCAAGTTCTGTCTGAAATGGCAGGTGGTAAATTCTATGGAACTCTAGACTTAGAAGAAGCCTATACTCAAATTCCCGTAGATGAAGAAACATCTCATGTATTGACTGTGAATACGGTGCAGGGTCTCCATAGGGTTATTCGTTTACCTTTTGGTATTAA
>PNEQ01006265.1:0-14427 GCA_003012365.1 Medauroidea extradentata
AGGGACGGATCTTCTTCGAAAATTGGGGGGTAATGTTGCAATATTGCCTGGCAAGCCGGACAGCAAGACGTCCGAGCGGCAATCAGGTCAGCGTTGGGAAACCACGGAAGACAGCAACTCACCTCACCCCCCTCGTAGTTGCACAATATCGAGGACAAGCACGCCGATATAAGGCGCTGTTACCAAGCAAACGGGGTCTTCGGTCTGTCTGTCTGTCGTCTGTCGTCGAGCGGTCGTCCACCAGCACTCATCAGACCAACAGCAGTGCAGTTCTCCGCCGGGGACTCGGGCTCGAGCCCCGGCGGGTGCGTGCTCGTTTGTCGATGCCGTCTCCTCATCAATCCAGCTTTCGGTAAGGTCGTCAGATCTAGTTATGTGGCAGCAACTCTCAACTAAATATAATGACTTAATAATCATTAATATTGCGCTCCCCTCCTAAATAAATAGATCACATTTGTAACCTATTTGTATTCAGAGTACCTGCCGTTGTAGTATAGTAAATGCTCGTTTAACCACAACTGTCTCTTAGTCCTTTAACCCTAAATAACATCTAAATAAACCCACATTGTAGCTACCATCTGAGTGAAACCCCTAAACTAATAATAACTTAGGAACTCCTAACATAATAACGACTTACAAAAAAATCATTTTGTAACAAGATGCATTGGACCGTAAGTTCCGGAACAAGAAGACAACTTTCACAAGGATCAAAGATGGGAAGAAGGTTTCTGGGGCAGGTGCAGTGTCGTGGGAGTTCTGTGACTCATTCTTTGAAATATTTGCTTAGGATAAATCTGTTAACCCGACAGCTTTGATTACTAGTGCTATTAGTAACTGTACTCAGGAAGCTACTTCAGAGGAATCAGTTTCAAATACTCCAGTCTCTGGATGTGTACAATTGAACAAAAACAGGAAGTATAGATGGCATAAAAAAAAGATAACTAACATTGAAAAGGAACAACTAAAAGAAATTGCATGCTTGTAAGAAGCAGTTCAGAATTGTAATAAGTTGCACAAATAGCGTAGTAAAATCCTAGAAAATATGAATGTTTTACTTGAGAAAATTGTAGAAAAAAATATATTCTTAGATTTGTTTGTTTTCAGTGTAATAATTTATGTACTTGTACAACATGAATTTCAGACTTACAAAGTTTTCTCCTGCACCTTTGTTTCTATTTTCCCAAGATTATATTCAATATATTCTAATATTTGGCCAGTTAATATATAAAACAAGATGACCAAAGCAGGCAAGCTTTCACACTGGTAGTTTTAACAATTTGGATGTACGAGTTACTCATAAATATTAAATATAAATGATTTACAATTTTGCTCCATTACAAACTTGAAGACCTATGGGCTTTATTTCTGCTAGGAAAAACAGAGCTGTTAAGTTAATTTTTATTGTTAGATTTTAAGTTTTTTCTCAAAATGTCTAGTTAACACAACTCCAGTACGTATACATATTTTTCTCCATACACACTTTGAAAATACATTTGGATGGAGATGAAATTTGAAAAATGCTTCTAGAACGGACACCCTTCATCACAAGTTTAGTCAATTATAATGAATTTGCTTTCATTCTGAGCAAAAATATCAATACACATTTACTTATTTCGTTTATTGCATCCTACATTGGCAGTACAAACTACACAGGATTTGCCAATAGAGCTAACTTAAACAATCCAACTTTAAAAACAGTAGAGTCAATTTGAGCTTATTACTATTGTTGTTTAAACAATGTAGGTACGTTCCTGTGATCGAGGCCTTAAGCATTCACTCAGGTATTGTATAAAGTTTGGGGTGTGGGAGGGGTGGGGTTACGGGTTCGTATCCCGTGCAAGACTTTGCGATAGGAATTACATGACATCATACAAGCGTATTGCGCGTGCTCTTTACACTGTTATTGAGTACGCTAGCTGTTAAATGCCGGGCAGCTGTTTTGCGGTGAAAGCCGCAGCTGGGCAGCTGTTTTATAGAGAAATAAAGATGAATTTAAAAAGTACGCTTAGCGCAGTGGATTGGACAAATCTGTTTGTATTTGATGTTTTAAAGATAAACAGTGAATATAGTATAATATAGAACATAGTATCACCATCAATTAACACGTAACTAAAAGTTAGTTACTTTTTCTATATAGTACACGCGGGCGAAGCCGCAACGGGACAGCTAGTTACGAAATAAAATGCTTTAAAATAAAAAAACACCAAAGCTACACATTTAATTTATGTTGTGGACGACGATTACCATATTAACTAAGTTACATGTATAATAATTTACGATCAAGAAGCAAGTGAGCATCGTAGATCAGTTGGATAGAGCACGGGCGTTCATGTAGGCGGGAAGGGTCGCCAGTTTGAAGCCCATCTCAACTCATACTTCTTTTTTTTTTTTTTTTCAAATCAGCCAACTCTTAAGTTAATAATAACTTTATTTTGGTTTTTAGTTCTTAAAATATTTCTTGTGCATTTGGTATGGAAAACAATATGTATTTGGTACGGACAACAAAATATTTTACCTTTGATACGGCCAACAAATTAATTTCTCTGGAACAACAAAATATTTCTTCGCCCCTAGGTAAAAAAATTGTTTGGTTGAGGCAAAAAAATTTATTTGGCAGAACAAAATATTTTTCTCAGTGTAGTGACAATAAAATTAGTGTGAAACCGTTATTTAATCTAGTAGGTGTCTAAATAAAACGAATATTTTAATATTGCTTATTTAAAACATTTTTTGAAAATGATCTTAGCTTGTACGTAATTCTTGCTACACATATGTCTGTGCAATGAAATGATTAACGATAGCTAAAAAAATTGCCTTTTTATTATAAACAACTACTAAGCACTACAAAAACATTTGACTCAATAAACAATGCCGCTGATATGTAGCTACAATTTGGCCGGTATACAAAGTGTACCTATACTTCACATTTACCATTGCGATATTGAGTGATAATTAGTAAATCAACTAATGTGCAATTTTGTGATTATTACCTTTCGTAAATAAAATTACAGCACAATTTATTACTTTCAAACCGATTAAACAACGTCACGCATTTAAGTATTTGTGTAAAGATTGTCTATGTCAAATGTTCGCCCGATGTAATACTTTTTGGAAATTATGTTTCTTATTTACACTGCGCACTAAATACATTAAAGTACACAAACCGCAGGGATTATTTTATGACTACGTAGGTCACCGAAAAAGTCATGGAATTTCATTGATTTGGTCTAGTAGACACCCTACATTCAAAACAATTTCCTACGAATTTTATATCGTGGCATTTGTGACACAGCCGTAAAATGCAGGAAATTTTGCCATTTCAAGACAGCACAAACGAAATTCGTAAAATGTTAGCCATTTCCGTAAGATAGTAATGCCACACAGCGTCCAAATTACGGAAGATTTGTAAAAGTTGGGGGAGAGAGAGAGAGAGAGAGAGAGAGAGAGAGAGAGAACTTTGCTCTGAAAATAAGAAAAAAATTACAATAAAGAAAGTGAGAAATCATGAGAAAAATTACTGTTTTATAAACTTAGTAGCCAATGTTGTTTTATTTCATTTACTAAATAATTAAAACCTTTGATCTAAAACATACATACCGCAAACTGCAATCTTCCTCATGATTTCTTTTCTTCTTGTGCCAGTTGTTTTGCGCCCTTGCCGCTTTGTTTCTCTTCCTTGGTTTCGATATTTGTCTCTTGCCACGATAAGAAGGAGCCATTGAACACAATATCGAATATGAAAAAAATAAATGATCAGATCTATTACAATAGTCCTCTAAAACATTTAACCAAGTCTGTATATGTCTGAATATTAATTAACATATCAAACTATGCACTGTGTATTTGGTTGTCTCAAACATACGCGCGTATCTCTACGAATGTCAGTTGCCGCCGCGGCAAATGCACGTTTGCTACTGTGTGCTTAGTGCGCATGAGAAGGCAGGGGGTTGTGGTGGTTGGCCTGCAAATCCCACCCCCTTCCCCTTTCTATTCCCCGGCGCTTCTTTTATGATGCTACCTCTAAATGTTTCCAACGGCAACGAAATGTTTGCAAATGAAAAATCAGCTCTGTTTCTTTCAAATGAAGGCTTACTGATATTTAAACAACATTAATATTTTAAGCAAATCTGTATATATGGAATATATGGCTGTAGAGAGACGTTGCGACTGCTGTAAGCTGTCTTCCAAAAAAATTAAACAACAATGTTCCTGTTTCCTGCAAAGAGAGCTTGGTTACTGTGAATGGCCTTGTCTTGTGTGCGAGTAGTTGGGAGCTTAGGATGATTCACAGGCTAGAACCATGCGGCCGTGCGTACACCACCCACCAAGAAAACAAGTTTTGATGAGGCTGCTTTAATCAGTTTAAAACATTGTCTTAGCAAAATAACACTTTAACGCAAAGTAATTAATATAATTTAACAACTTTTTCTGTATGTTTTTATTAATAATATAGCTACCTAATAAGAATTTTTTAAGGGCATGAAAAAATGGTAAGAACATGATTTAATCCATCATATTCGTTTAAATTTTGACAATTTTTATGCTGCGATTACATAATTTATAAATGAGTTATAAAATGATGGTTTGGTTATTGAATAGCTAGTGGACATGCTATATATTTAAAAATTGGAATAATTTCTTCTGTAAAGTTATGGAAAATGCTTAAAATCATCTTACAAAGTGATAAAATTATGAAACTTATGTTGCTTTATTCCACTTACTAACTTTTAAAAAAATCTGTATCATCTTAATCAATTCACTTCAGTATGTGCTATTCGAACATATAAAAAAAATTTTACACTCCAAATGCCCTTAAACGAAAATTTACACAAATACTAGCTTGTGAGACCGTTAATGATTTAACTTTAGTTTAGTGATATGATGATTTAAGAAGCAAATATAAGTCTACACACTATTAACGATTGTTAAATATTAATGCTACTACCATTAGGAGATGTAGAATATGAATAAATATGCTATGATAAAGAAGAGAGCAAAAAAGCGTATTAGATTTAGGGCCTACAATGTATACAGTTCAATGAAAATTTTATTTCCTTAAATATTGCGGAAGCTCTGCGTAGTATTTGCTCTTGTCTCTCTCCCAGTTATGTACTTTCTGTTATTACTTATTGAAATTTATATAATAGACATTTTTGTGAGACAAGCATGCAATGTGCGCAAAACAAAAATAGTTTGAAATTAATTTCTTCAAAAAACTTGGTAAATAACTGTAGGGTTTTCCCACATACTTAACAAAACTGTGGTACATGTTTACAAACTGGAAAAAAAGTGATAAATATAAAATCCTTACAGATTATCGGATATAAAATAAAACGTACAACACTAATATTCATTTCAAGAAGACCTTTTACATTTCAAATTTATTCATAAAGTTTCAACGAAACTAGTTCGGCTGAATACCATTTTCAGCGTGTAGTTAGTGATGTGAAGTAAGTAATACACTGTAAATATCTTATTTGAATGAACATTTTATCCTTACAATATGTCTTTAGAATGTGTTGTAAAGTTTACAAGTAGTGAAGAAAATATTAGTAATATTCTGCTTTTACGGTCAGGAATTACTCTGTATAACTAAGATAGTTGAAGTATTTTATGTTGCAAACCGAGTTTTCCTACGTAATAATGCTAAACTTTATTGTGTCACTAACTTAATTTTAATAACATAAATTATGTGAAATACATCTAAAAAGAGGGGAAAAACCCTGTAGCTAGAGCTGAGTCTCATTCCAATCTCTGAGATTCCGAGCAAAGAATGTTGAACTGTCTTATGAATCGCGAAGCTATACACCGCGTCAAAAGACCAGTATATTTAGTATTGGTAGTACAAGGAGAATTAGCACTTTCTGGAATGACGTCTTCGTGAAGCAGATAAGTTAGTCTTGAGGCACCAACATTTACTAGCTAACCTCGACTCGGACCTCTTCACTATCTGTCCCATTTGCAGTTTAGTTAAACGGAAAATTGTGGCAAAAACCCCTTTCCTATAATCAGGATGGCGTCTTATAAAATAAAAAAGTTATAAAATCGGTGATAGTCACATCCGGCTCGTTAGAAAATGTCACATTTACTCTCTAGCTATGCCAATGAACAAAAAATCGTGACTAATAACTTTCAGCCCCACGAAATAATAAATTATGTAGATAATCTGTAACATACCAAAATATTTTTACAATAGAATACAATAAAAATTTGCTTTAAAAAAGGGATGTTTTTCTGCATTATGATTAGTGTTTGCAACAATGATAGTAGTAATGATACCGGGAAATTAAATATAATCTAATATATGTAACAAATTCCACAAATTCACAAAAATTGTCATACCTAAATGTTCTTTAATAAAATATTTTCTCACATATGAATAATTAGTTTTAAATTAAAATAATATAACCTGTTGCATAATGTCAACTAAAAAATTAATCAAATTCATAAAAAATTCCCTAATTACATACAAAATTCTTTAGTGCAACAACTGTTTACTTTTGGCTGGGTTGGTCATATGTACGACGTAACATTTTGTGTCTGGAAAAATAAGTGACGCATAAAAAATTTAAAGACTCATAGAAAACTTTTTACTAACCACTATGAATATTTTCTTACAATATATCATTTAATGGGGTGATAACCGAGTGATCAGCGTATTGGTCTTTCTGCTACAGCTTTCCTAATTTCAAATCCTCACAGTGAAATATTTTTTAAAAATAATTTTACAAATATTATATAAATTTATTGTCAAATTACAACATTATGCTAAATTTCTACTTGTAAACAGAGAAGTTTCGAAACATAGAGCGCATTATAAACCGATTCCCAGGATAATAAAAAAAAGCTACTTTCCCCACAGCTGCACTTGACTTTCATTATCTTGACTGACGCAAAAATTAACCATAGTCATGTAAGAAAATTTTGTGCAGATTTACCAAAAATACAATGACAAAAGGATACACATTCAACTTGCAACAAACCTTTCAATATTTTTTTATTACGCAAAAAAAAATCTCAGTATCTCAACTGGTTGGGTATATATCTTGGGGTGAACTAAAACAAATCTTCCACTTTTTCGCATATTTTTAGAGATAGAACATTGTAAGATCTTACTATCACGTGTTAAATATTTGTGTAAGTATCCAACTGAGGTGAAAATTACGACGACAACCTACTGTGCAAAGTGTAATCGATGGTTTATTTGAAAGCTTTTGTTATTCCTTTGCATCTCTAAGAGTTCGGATTACAAAAGTTCTGATATATGTTTACGGACATTTACGTATTCATCATCATAAAACAAAAAGCAACTCTATATCTCGACGGGTTTGATAGCACATATCAATATCGTGGAGTGATCTAAAATACATACTGTGTCTTTTCACCCCCTCGGGGTTCGAAATTCAAAAGTATCTTTATATACAATTTAAGCTATTGTCTAGGTGTAAAATTTAAGTGGAAACTGTGACGATAGCCTGTTGATTTTAAAATGTATAGACGATAAATTAAAAAAAAAAATGAAACATTTCAACAAATCAATAAAATTAATTTTTAGTTTTTTAAGTAGGCATTAAACTTAAGCAAAAATAGCATCAAATTAAAAAATTTCTGTGAGATGAAATACAGCGATCACAAATCAAAAATGTATTTTACTTTTCTTTTACAACTTTGGAGTTTAATTTGGAAAATAGCAATAACTATATTTTCTGTCTTTACATAATGATTATACTGAAACAAATGCCACTTAGATATCTTGACTGGTTCGATAGTTATTGAAGAATAATTGATAACACATTTCACGTCTTTTCGCTCCCTTAATTAAAGACTTTCGAAACGTCCTGAAATTCTATTGAATATACTTTTATACTTATCTAATCAAAGTAAAAATTACGACGATAGTCCATTGGGTTCGAGTGGTACAGACAATTAATAAAAACACATTTCTACCCGTTTTACTCTTTGGGGGTCGAATTTCGAAAAATCGAAAAAATGCTTTTTGGGTATTCACATTTACATAATTTGATGTAAAAGCAACTTTGTATCACGAAGGGTTTTATAGGTATAGATAATTAATCGAAAATACATTTAGGGTCTTTCCAGCCCTTTAAAGGTCGAAACTTGAAAAACACTTAAATTGGCTAACATGCCTTTTTATGATTGACCCATTGAAGTAAAATTCACGACGACAGGCCGTCAGATACGAACTATGTAGACAAATCTTATAAAACACGTTTCACCTTTTTTCACCCCCTTTAGGGAAGAATTTCGAAAAATCCCTTCTTAGTCCTCGCCTACGACCTAAAGGCAGTAGCCGAATTACGACGATGGGAAGGGGGGGGGGGTTGGGTTGGGGGAGGAAATGAAGGGTGTGACTGCCTTCCTCTTAAGAACCTGTTGCGTGTTTTTTTAGTGTAGTAAATTGTTAAAATATTTACAGAATAAACATTTCATTTATACAAATATATACGTATGTATAAATAATTCAACCATGTATATGGGCTAACAAATGCCTTAGTATAAGCACTCATATGCATATTTCGTGGTACATAATTGCGAAATTCAGTATTGTTAAACAACTTTTTCCCTTCTCTCAAGCTCCATTTTATGTAAGCGAGGGCCGTTCTGGCTCGAGAAACGCTTGGAGGTGTCTTGAGTTTTTCTGTTGATATTTTCATTTTTGTTTTCTTATCTGTTTGTACTTGTTTTTTGAACCCAATTCCATTTACGAAATTTTGTGTTGTGTATGTATCCTATTGACTAAAGCATAGTCTGCTTTACTTATGTTTTTCTATTTTCTTTAGTTTTCTTTGACAGTCCTCTATATCGCAATGGAGTTATGTCCAAGAAACTAAATCCAGTCACGCACTCCCATTGCTCAGTTCTTTCAAAGATCAAACATTGTGTATTGTGCTGGCATTTCCTGGTTTTTCTCTTGTGTGATGTCCCTTTCAACCCTTTCTCAGCAGGAGGGCGAGTTATTCAGCCTGAAGAGAGGCAGGTCAGATCACGACCATGTCATAAATAAGAGCACATGCCCTTGTTGGGAAAAGGGGGGGGGGAGGTATGAACTACGACACCATGTCTTCACACACTCTCAGTCTCTAGCGTGCAGTGAATGAATGGTGGTTTCAAGTTACACGTTATGAAGTGTTTTTACGTTACATTTTCAGGTTGAATACTACCTAGAAATAGAGAGAGAAAATAACTTGTTTACATGTTTAGTAAACTGCAGAAACTAAGAAACAGGAGACGGTGGAGCTGATCTGTGAAACAGTTTCGTTTAAATTAGTTTCTTTATACCACGAAAGCAAGTTAATGTCGTTCAAGTGTAAGAAATTGTAACATTCAATTTGTACGAAATAGCGTTAGATTTGTATATTATGTTACTAGCGACTGCATTATTTTCTCAAGAACAATATTTTAGCTTGCGTAGTTTTCCCATAACTGCATGTCAAAGTCAAAATTTCGATGTTACAGGAACATATCTCAGCGGAACCTTAATGAATTACAGTTAAATAGTTATCATCTAAAATTAAATTAATGTCGCGGGCTGTATGCTTACAGTTAATTATAGAAACACAAAACAACCAATTTTTGTATTTAAAGAAATTTAAAGTGAAGTGATTTTTACTAGACTTTCAGAAAATTTTTAATAAAATTACAACAAATTTCTATTCTTGTGTACGTAAATTTGAGCGAATAGACAGTGGTTCGTGACATCTAATTTCAGTATGTTTAGTTTCAGTAAGTCTGTTGGTTTTCATTGAGTGTATGTTCTCGTGACATGAAGCTTTTGAACGAGTGAAGAGATTTTGATCAGCACTTAACAGCTATGTGTTTAGCGCTTGTGATGGATGACATGATGTGAGTATGCCGCAGCTCCGGAATGAAGTGGCGGGGTAACCGGGAGATCCCCGAGAAAATACGTCGACCAGCAGAACCAAATTTACTGCCTAATTTACCAAGTGGCGCCTAAATTTTGAGAGGTCTGGTAGGTTATAATTTATTTCCAATGTGGGTTTTAAGAAATGTATCACAGAATGCAGTACATCTGTAATATGTAATAAACATTTCTAGTTTCTATATTCCAAAGTGTTTTGTGCAACTTAGTTTGTTATTCATTAAAATTGAAGTCAGTTTTCTATGAGCTAACCCTAAAAGATTTGCTGGAGCAGAATCTTTAAAATGTACTTAATTTGCGACGTCCTGAATTTCTTTGGTGTAAAGTGTGTGTGGAGTATTAAGAAGTGGGAAAGTTCAGTTTAAACCAGATAGCAAGCTCTTGCTGTCTTCCCGTGGTGTGATTGTTACTATGCAAGATTTGTCGGTTTTGAACTTGATTATTAAACGCCCACTAGTCTCATCAATACGTAGTTATATTTCGTCGAAGGTCACGACGGCATTTTCAGCGGTCTGCCGCCCTAACTAGTGACGCTTTTGCGAAGCTTCTAAATTACCGGTCGGAATACCACAACTTGTAGACGTCCCAACGTATAAATTGAAAATTCCTGGCGGTATCACCCCGGTCCGTCGATTTCTTGATTCAACACCGTCTCTCTAAAGGCGTCCGGCGCCTTAACTTACGCCCTGCGGTGGTGCGTATTTATTTTTACTACATCATTACAGACACGGGGCGAAGCAGGAGGTGGACACAGAATAGGGCGGCTAGGGCCACTAATTTGAAGGGCATCATGCACCGACAACATTACAAAGTAAACATTATGTGTAGTATAAAGACAATGTTTGGTGGTTTCTGATACTAGAGTGTCAAGCATTTATTGCATATATATTAGATTTTTTATTTATTTATAGAAATACACATTTTCAATAACAATAACTTTTCGGTTAAGTTGTCTACCATGAGACTCGCGACCTCGTGACTGCTCGGACTGCTTATGATGGTTACGAATCGTAAATAGTTTCTGTGTTTATGGAATAATTCTAATTAAATTTTATAATAATGGGGAAGATCAAGAGGTACCCCTGTTCTACGATTGTCATTCTGTTCATTCACGCGCAGAACGGGCGTACAAATGTTATACTTTCCCCAAAAATTTGAACAAGAGGTTAGATAACGTATTTTTGTTGCCAACCTGTAAACTAAAAAAGTTTTTGTTTCCGAAGTTGCCGGTAAATGATGCCCCTTTTTTAGTGGCTCGTTGGTTAACATGGCCGTGTCCACTCTACTTCCTCTATGGGGCGAAGCGCCCGACGTATGCCGGAAGCGGCCGAGTGCTCGAGTGTTCGCTCTCGCCCGGTCTGCCGGTTTTAACGCGGAACTTAGGCAGTGTCTCAATTCACCCAAAGAGTGCTCTTTCGTGCTCTCGCTGTCGCAAATACGTCACTACTACGTCACAGAGAGCACTCTCTGCCTGTCTCAATTGTTCGCCGAGAGTACGAAAGAGCGAGAGAGCGAAGTTGTATACTCGCTCTGAGCTCTCTGCTCTTTCGTTCCCGCCAATCTTTGTTTTTAGCTTCGTGAACAAGTCTCTGCTTAAGGTTGAAGTATCTCGAATATTAGAGCAATGGCACATTTCTCATGCAAGTTAAGGAGTTTTAATATAGTTTATAAATAATATGGGTATACATACACATACAATGATTTATAACTTCAGATAAATTGTGTTAGCAATAGCATGTGTGTGGTATGTGCTTTTTATCATTTCACTACAGATAGTAGAGTTTATTTTTTGTGGAAATGCAGTAGCATTATCAGGAAAGTAATAATTTTATGTAATTTTAAGTGTAACAATATATTTAGGGGCTAACGGCAATCAATCGTTTAGGTTATGTCTGCAGCAACTACATAACCTGACATGAATTACACTCATTTCGAGCTAATGTGTGCAATTGCATGGCTATACGGTGGTTTATGTTCAGTGTGCAGTAAATTTCTATATTACAAATTAAAAAATCAATAGGTGACAAAGAGGTGTTCAAGTCTCCTTAACATCTTCGACCTTTGATATACACCAATAAATTTGCCGATAATTGATAAAGAAATTGATTTATTTTTTGACTATTCTATCTTGTGAAGTAAACAAAATTATTGTTAGTGTGGATCAGTAAGCGTAGTTATAAATTTATGAATCAGTTTGTTTTTAAAGTTGTACCATGATTGTGTAAGAAAAGTTTTTTTTTTATTGTACAGAACACTATATTTTCAAAGACTGTGTAGGCGATTTGGCACAAATGAAAATATGGTGATGAAAATTGTGGTACACTTAAGGTTACAAAACAGTTTAGTTTAGTAAAAGTTTAATTTGTTTTTTGGTCAGCATTATTCATTATGAAAAGTACCTTTTTAGAGACAAACACATTGTATATGTATAGGCTTTATACTTTGTCTGATGGTGCAGTTGTGCCACAGGGCTCTCTTTACACATTATTTGTTCTGTGTGAAAGATTTTAATGTAATTTAAAAATCTTTAGGCTTCGGAAGAAAGCTATTCAAATAATATGTAACGCAAAACCTAATGCAACATGTAAACTTTTACTCACCGACTTGAATATTCTTCCTATCTATGGAGAATATATTTTTCGACTACTGCTACTCACTAAGCGTAACATTAACAACTTTATAGAAATGGAAAATTCGACTACTTACAAAACTAGAAACTGTCAAAACTTGAAACCTAAATGTCATAATACTACAGCATTCTCTAAAGGGGTACAACACAAGGGTATAACTCTCTATAATAAGCTACCTAAAAATATCATGCTAATCAAAAGTGATGTGCAGTTTAAAATAGACCTTAGGAAATACATACCTAATAGAAAAATATACTCAGTCACTGAAATGCAGGACTTTTAACACAGTTGTGACCCCACACCAACTAAGTTGTATTACGTTCAGCTAACAGCTAACACTTATTTGTTATTTAATTAGTAGGCCTAATTTTTTGTCTTTATTTTTATCTAACTGTACTGTATTTTTTGTAAGTTATTGTATTATTGTTTGTCATTGCCTTATAATTGGTATACTTACATAATGTGTAATGAATTGACAAAGCCTATATCCCTTAAGCAACATGCTTTCAGTGGAATCTATTGGCAGATAAAAATAAATAAAAAAAATAAAAATAAATTTTGTTTAAAATATTGTTACTGAAGAAAAGGTACATTAAGGACATTAATTTCTTGTGGAGGATATATTGGCCAGGAAACAAATGATGAACGTTAAAAAAGTCACACCCAACATATATTTGACAGGAACTAAAAAATATAAACCCTGAAAATTTTCAATTTATGACGTTTACACTTCAGTGGTACAAAAAATGGCATCACCCTATGTTGAGGGATTTGACTGTAGGCAGCAGTATTGCACAGACCAGGTTTTTATCCTTATAAAAAAACTTTGCCATAACACACATGTAGTTGTATTTAGTAATCAATACCTTACATTTTGATTTACAACAGCAGAATCTTAATTTTAGGAAAGGCGTTTACTAAAAATGACACCACCCGTACAAGATGGGTAACCTGGATAGACCACCTATGGTCATTTTCACACAAAATAATTATTAGCAACCAAATTAATAGTTAGTTCAAAGTCTGTGTATAGTTAATGAAACATTGTCTTTATGCCCCAATACATTGAAAAAGTCCACAGTGAAAAGTTTTTGTAGTATTTTTGTTTAATAGACCCACGTGCTCAATCACGAAACGGTACATGTTATGCCATTATTCCACATTTACACGTTTAAAGACATTGTTTATATTGATATGATGCGAGTATCTAACAAACTGTTCTGACCTGTTAGGCTGTATGTGAGATTCTTTATATCCTACAATTTTTTTTTGTGCACAGCCCGTGACAAAATTGGAACTTTTATAGTCTAGGCTAAATAATAATAAAGTTACTTTCAGTTGACATACATAAAATAGTATTGGTTTGGAGCAACAGTCCTGTTTGAAAATATCTACATGTTGTTTAGCAATGTGTATTAAGAAAGTCATGTATATTTTTTTTTGTAGTGTGCGACAATGACAGTAGTTGTATTTTTTAGGGTCGGAAGAGGAAGTGAAGAAATTGATTCATGTCAGGGTGACACTGAACAGTGAGTTCACAGGAAAACGAGGCAGTGCAGTGCTGGGATGGGAAAAAGTTTCGGGGGTAATTGGTAATGGAGCATATACTAAACAATGCAAAAAGCGTTGGGAGAATCTTACACAGCGCTACAAAGATATAGTTACTCCAAAAACCGGCATCTCTGTAGAGGACAGTGGCTTGCCTACAGATTGGCTGCATTTTGAAGAAATGCATGCTTTCATGTCCAGTCGACATAACATAAACCCTCCACTGATTCTGGACACTTCAGTTACTTCACCTTTAGTCCCATGTATACCTTCGTCAGGTCCTCCCACACCTCCATCAGGTTCACCCACTCCCTCAAATTTACACACTCCATCAGGCTCACACACTCC
>PNEQ01006265.1:14527-27147 GCA_003012365.1 Medauroidea extradentata
AAAAAAAAAAAAAAAAAAAAAAAAAAAAAAAAAAAAAAAAAAAAAAAAAAAAAAAAAAAAAAAAAAAAAAAAAAAAAAAAAAAAAAAAAAAAAAAAAAGAAAAAAAAAACATCACGAAAAACAGATGCTTCTGTAAGTGAAGTACTGGAATTTTTGAAGGAGCAAGAAGCATTAAGTTCTGCACGCCATGAAAGGCTTTTGGCCATCCTGGAAAAATGTTTGGAAACAAATAAATAAATGTAATAATAGTTATTCAAATTTTGTTTTGAAGACCTGATATTAATGTGTAACATACAATTAATTTTTTGTTGTACGCTTTTCTTAGTGTTTAATTGTTGTACATTTTACCCTTTTGCTTATTGTTCATTGTACCCTTTTGCTTATTGTTGAATTGTTCATTGTACCCTTTTGCTTATTGTTTAATTGTGCATTTTACTCTTTTGCTTATTGTTTAATTGTTGTACATTTTACCCTTTTGCTTATTGTTCATTGTACCCTTTTGCTTATTCATCATTTTACCCTTTTCCTTATTGTTGAATTGTTCATTGTACCCTTTTGCTTATTGTTCATTGTACCCTTTTGCTTATTGTTGAATTGTTCATTGTACCCCTTTGCTTATTGTTTAATTGTTGTGCATTTTACTCTTTTGCTTATTGTTTAGTTGTACTTTTTACTCTTTTGCTTATTGTTTAATTGTTTATTGTACCCTTTTGCTTATTGTTTAATTGTTTTACATTTTACCCTTTTGCTTATTTTATTTTACCCTTTTGCTTATTGTTGAATTTTTCATTGCACCCTTTTGCTTATTGTTGAATTATTCATTGTGCCCTTGTGCATAGTGTTGAATTGTTCATTGTACCCTTTGCTTATTGTTGAATTGTTCATTGTACCCTTTTGCTTATTTTGGAATTATTTACTTTACCCTTTTGCTTATTTTTTAAATGTTGTGCATTTTACTCTTTTGCTTATTGTTGTATTGTTCATTGTACCCTTTTGCTTATTGTTGAATTGTTCATTGTATCCTTTTGCTTATTGTTCATTTTACCCTTTTGCTTATTGTGGAATTGTTCATTGCACCCTTTCGCTTATTGTTGAATTGTTCTTTGTACCCTTTTGCTTATTGTTTAATTGTTGTGCCATTTACTCTTTTCCTTATTGTTTAATTGTTGTACATTGTACCCTTTTGCTCATTGTTTAATTGCTGGACATTACCTCTTTGTATTAAAAAGAAATTATAAACTAGCTACTGTCAATTTTTAAACTGGTTATTTGCTTATTGGTTTTCAGCATTTCAATTAGTAATGACAGAAAAAAAACCTAAAACAATAATTTCCAGGTCGATCTACCAATTAAATCTGAATGGCTACTTGGTTGTTTACTAAATAGAGATGAAATTCAAACTCATTTAAGGACCAAGTAATTATAGAGAGAGAAAAATTGGGTGCTGCAATATTAAGTGCTGCTCTCTTATGAAGATGAAAAATAGCTACTGATATAAATGGATTTCACATGATCATATAACAGTACCGTAAGCACATATACAACTTTATTTCCATAATTGCCAACTGGGAGTATGTATTAATTACATGTCATGTGATTAATTTATTACTCGTAATTCATCTCAAATAAATTTTCTTTATTCATCGCTACCAAATAAGTGAAAGATAATTTTTTTTCCCTAAAGACCCAAAGTTATCTCGGCTTACAGTTTGTAAATTTTTGTGACACGTCAACGAATACCTTGACGATGTAAGTGATCTTTTTGAGAAGTTAAAAATGTAAAGTTTATCAATTTTAAATATTTCCGTATGTTACAATACTGTTGTATGAGCCAAGATTATTGGCATTCAATTTTATATTAAAGTTTATAAATTTTTAAATATTTTAGTATGTTACAATACTGTTGTATGAGCCAAGATTATAGGCATTCCATTACACACACATATATATATATATATATATACATAATGATTTTAAAAATTAATACAATATACAGCATATTTTATTGCATTAATGGATTGTCCTGTACTAGCAATGTTGTATAATATTTTATAGAAAAATAATGTAAGGCCTTTGGTTAGTAGAGATGTAAAATCAGTATAAAAGTGTTACCTTGTATTTGACAAGAGAGTTGCTTTTTTTTTTACCAAAGTGCAATGTACTCAAGTATTGGCAGGAAAAAAGTTGCAAAGAAAATTCTTTTTGCTGACCTTTATTTGAAAGCTAGTAGTCCTGATAGCATATTTGTATGAGAATATTGCTGGACAGGTATATTCATTGTGTAGTTTCATATGTTATGTATGTTACATTCATATTTATATAAGAGTTGCCCAAGTGTATAATAGGAATTATAAATATTAATTGGTATGATCAAAGCCAGCAGAGGAAAGGGGGTAACAACACCCTTCCTATCATAGTACCAAATAAAACCAAATTAATATTAATATATCATCAATATTTATGTTAAATATTGCTAAATTCTAAATTTATTATCATTCCTTTACTATCCTTTTTGATTTGCTATTTTAGAGAGTGATAAATTATGATTTCTATATTATTTTTCCCATGATTAACTTTCATGCAAAAGTTTGTAGTTGTGAAAAGTATTGACGTATACACATATATGACAATTAAATGATTTACAGTGAAAGTTGAAGCACAAAGTTGAGATAACATTTGTGAACACATAAAAACATATTCACACATTTAAATTTGTTTAATTTTTTATACTTACTGTCAATTTAGGCAATACATTATAAATACAAATTAAAACATGTTACTGTAACGAAGATATCCTTCACTATTGGTAGATTCATGATACAGTAAAGTTTAAAATTATGACTCACACCACAACATGCCATAGTTGTATCACCAAATTTCACACTCTAAACACTTGTTATAAATTCAACAGAATATGATGCCTAATTTGTATGTGTTGAAACTCTATTGATTGTTCAGATGTTTCACTTTAAACATGTCGGTCCAGACCTACCATATTAGCCATTACTTTATCAAGCTGTGTGATGAAGCATTTAAGGGTAAAATGTCTTGAAGTCAAACCTGTAGGTGAGTACTGGGGTTAGTTATAAAATGTAGATAATGAAATCTGCTAAATAATTGTCCAATTATTCATGTGCGTACATATTTGTTTTCATAAAACCCCTTCTAATAAGAAGAAATTTGTCATTGTACAATATTATAAAACAATTGCAAGAATATTTAAGTGTGAGAATATACGTAAGGTGTCAATTGAAGATTGACAAAATTTTACTACATTGTAAAAAGTCACATATTTTTATTCTACATAACAGTTTACTATATTATCACTAAAACCTCAGCAGGAAAAATTATAAACCACAGTGTTACGTGGATGGATTAGTTGGCTATTCTGAAAAATGTGTATTCATTTAGACTTACAGTGCAGAAGAAATTATCTGTTAGAATTGAGTTTTGTTTTAACGATTAATGGCAGAAGTACATCAATTTTACACAGCTATAGTGTGGATTCATTATAAACATTTTGGTTTGGTGTTCATGGATGTATCAACTTTTCAAGGATTTGAGTAGTGAGGGGTTGGTGAGGAATAAAAAAATAAATTTTTACGCTACTTTGGGTGTAATCGTCTACACTTTTCCCTACTCTACAAATAACCTAATGTCATCCTGAAATGTGATGTAAATGTGAGGGAAAATGCAAAAGAATGAGGGGTGGCAAGTGACCTCCCCCACCCTCTTTCGAGGTTAATTTGAAAGAGGGTGGCCACCATCCTCGTCCCCATCTATTGGCACGTTCTTGTCAGTGTACTAGCACACAAAGATTATTGCGAGCTGTTGTGCAGTGACTGTGGGTATTTCTAGTAAATTTAAGGTAAGTAATATATTGAGGTTATTTGAAAATGGTCTGCAATGCCACATTCCATTCTTTCCTGTTAACGATCGTTATTGCCTTTTATTCTTTACTGGAGTTTTTTGTAATCGAATGAATTACCAAACATATTGAAGAGTTTTTCATACTAAACTTAAATCATTCCAGGATAATTTTCTGTCAAAACGTAGACCTAGAAATGTTACTATAATCATACTTTACAACGTATTTTAATAAATTGGAACAGTTTATTAATTTTCAGCTTATTTGTTGTTACTGAACCAAGCAGTATGCCTAACGGTATTTACAGTTTGATTTCTATTATAATCAATTAAACCCTGTTAATAATATACATCATTTCCTAAACATGTTATCACTATTTATACAACAATACAAGAAAGTATCAACCACAGTAGAACTGTAAAAATATAATCACATTTTTTCGAGCAAATTTGTTTTGCGTGTCTTGTGTATGCAGTATTAAAAAAAGCCCTATGTGATGCTACCTAGTTCAACACCACAAATGAAATTTGGTTTGTGTGTAGGATAATGTATGCTCTTAACCTTCATTATATCATAGGAAGAAGAAAATATTTTCTTACACACTTTGTAGCAAAAGTGTATTGTCACATATATAAAGGTATTTTGGTAACAATTCCTGTTTGTATACGAGCCAATCTGCTTCATCAGTAGTACAGAAGCGTATGAGCAGGTAACGTTGAGGCCAGAAAATATTATTGTAACATACTGGGATGGTGATCAAGACTGTGGTAATATAAGGGTTTCCGGGATATTATATTGTGCTCTACTGACCTCTGCGCCTGCATGGGTTTACTTCTCTGAGGCCACTCTTTGCCTCCTCAGCTATACGGAGATGATGTTGAAGTAATTGTGTCAATCCTTTGACACGGAAATCCAACGTCCATGGGTATTGACTCTATGCATGCTTAAAAGTTCACTTGACCCTCAGGGAGACTTACGGGTAAAAATTATACTGGGGGGGGGGAAATTACTTCCTCTGTAGTCTGTGGATGAACTCGCCAATGTTTCTAGAAACTTGGTACTTTTATTCCATTTATACCCTTGAATATTCAACACTATTGCACTCTTCTATATTAGCTCCATCAAGAGGGTGTTAAAATGCAACAAAATCATAATTTTATATTTCTATGAAATAGTGTTAGTTTTGTAGATGATACTCGTGAGTACATTTTACTCTTTCAAAACAATTATAGCTCTCATAGTTTTCTCATAACGGTGCGTCAAATTCAAAATTTGTATGTTATGCTGCCATGAAAATATGTGAAAACCAATTGACTTACGTAAGTGAAACAATTCATGGTGAAATAACATGCCATGGGCTACGCAACAAAGCATTTAGAAAATATCCCATGAACTATTTTTATCTTTTAGAAAGTGTTGAATTTGAAATTTTTGTGTACTTTTGCAATCTTTTTAAAAAAAATTCAAAATATCGCGTTGTGGGTTTTTAAATGTTTTATTGTAGAGCTCATAGGATGTTAGTTCACAGTGAATTATTTCATTTTAGTAGATCAATTAGTTTTTGCTATTTGCATGGCAGCGTAACAAGCAAATTTTGACTTGACACACCGTTATGAGAAAACTATTAGAGCTAAAATAGTTTCGTTACAGGAAACTGCACTTACAAGTATCGTCTATAAAACAAACAATGTTTCATAAAAATATAAAATTACGATTTTATCACACTTTAACGCCCTTAAGCAGTAATATCTGGCACACGGCCAACACCGAACCTTGGTTGTGAAAATTACATCTGGGTCAAAAGCCTCCCGAGCATTTGTCGATCCCTGGGGCATGATAATAATGGTCCTGGTAATATTTATGTTATAATAAAATGGTAAGACCAGAAAAACATGAAGGCTTCTGGGATTCGCAAAGCGAGCTTCATATGTACTACATTCCTAATAGCGAGCTAGCCAGGCGAAGACCGCTCTAAGCACAGATGCACTGGTTTTCCTGGTTACGTTGTGGTGTACTGCTCCTACATTCTGAATTCGCAAAAGCTATTTGAAAAACTGTTAAATATTTAAGCTCCAATTATTTCAATTTTTTTTATTAGAAAATACTACAAACATTTCTAGTACAAGTGTTCATTTCACAGCATTGTTGCATTAAATATTTATGTCAGCATCAAAAATACTGTATACACTTAAAAACATGATTAAGTCCCTGATAAAATACTACTGACCATAATTTCACACAAAGAGCACAAATGCTATATTCTATCGTTTAATTTAATAATCTGCTGGTGTCCTTCCACTTTCGACTTCGGTTTAACTTGAATTACTTACTTTTGTCGAGGTGGTAAAAGTTCTGGATGTGTTGTGACCATTATAAACGGGTAGACCTAACACGTCTTATAGAAATAAGTTCAGCTGAACTGATGTAGATACGTCGTGGTGTGTAACGCCCTGACATCACATTCATTTGCACCTGGCCTTCGGCAACCATACCTATCACACACACAAAATATCTCTGTGGACACTCTTTTTGAATTTTGTCTGAAATTGCCCATTCGAAAGACATGTTAGGTACTCACAGCCATATAGATTACTGCTAACGATACTTAACCTATGTACAGCAGTCAAGGCGGGCGACAAATTACGTGACCGGAGAAACTCACCCATTTATGCAGAGGGGTAAATGGGTGTCCATGGCACAGGTAATTTGTTTACACCAATCTGTTTTGCATGAATGATAAATAATCTTCAAATAAAATGTAAATTTTCCGATGGTAACGATCAAACATGTCGTAAAAAATTTACAAAATAATACTTGAATTAAATCATGCTTTTAAATGCCCTTGTGTGTGTTGAATAACAAACCATCAAATAAGTTTGATTAAACGAAATAAGCTAGATATACATTTGCAGCAATAGAAGTTGCATTGCACATATTGGTGGTGATGTTAAAAAGCTGTATTACACCTACACACACACACGCACGCGCGCACACACACATATATATATATATGTGTGTGTGTGTGTTTTTATATTTTACGCACACACACACAATCTGTGTTGACAATTAAGTGCTGGCTTTCTAAGGCGTAGGCTCTTAATTTAAAGGGCTATTTAAAAATCAAACTGTTAAGTGGGATGATATTAAAACTACAATGTGATTGGTATCCCAAGAATGTCCAGTTATAATGGTTTTTGAAAAATAGTGATGGGTTTTTTTTTAAAGAAAATTGTATTTGAAAGAGAAAATTGAAGTACAAAATTCTGCCCTGAATAGTCAAGTGCTGAGTGAGAACATTGTATTTAAATTGCATGTATAGCAGGAAAGGGGTTAGAGGTATTAAGTGTTTAATTGAAAGCTCATGTTTAAAAATAGGTTGTCAACCAGCCAAGGGACACAAACAGGAAGTGTGTATAATTTTTACGGGTTCTATCTTTGCAATTCATTTTACACATACTATAGAAAACCATATTTAAAACAAAATGTTGTACTTCAGAAGAAACTCATGTAGCTACAAATACATGGTTATAATTTTTATTCATGGTAGAAAAACTTTTGTGATTTAGAAAAGAATTCTTCAGCATAAGTATTTCATGCGAGCAAACCTGTTAGTGTTTAATCTATTTGTCGTATTGTGTTTCACTCTTACGTACAACATGAAACAAGAGTTTCAGAAACACAAGCTATATTTCAACATATTAACACTGTGGTGACAAGTAAACATTTACAATCTAAAAAAAATTTAACAAATTTGTTTAGATACAAATACAGTGCTTCTTACGCTTGTTACATGGGAGTAAAATCAATTGTACAAGTAAACTATCACAGACATAAAAAGGTGCTTCATTTAGTAGACTGCGTGGACTGGCGTCAAATAGAGAATTAACATGGAACTGACATTTGCCTAATGTTCACATAAAAATTACTAACAAAAGTAAATATACGCAACAAAAAATGGTAACAAAAAATAACCTAATTCAATAAGAAATAAGTACGCTTGTTATGTCAAAATTTAGGTTTACATTTCTGGAAAGTAACTGAAGCATAATTTGTTCATGTTCACTGCTGGCGCTGTTCTGCTGAATACAGCAGTAGCGTCAGTTCCCTATGTCTGCTCCCATCCTGTTCATCTGCAACTTCACGAGGAGGTAAAGCTGGTGGCAGATATTCTGGTAGCACATCCAAGCGGTCACCATTTGTGATGCACACATTATGCATCACAGCACATGCTACAATGACACTAACACCTCTAGGTATTTTTACTTCTAGATCCTTCGTAAAAATAGATCTCCACCTAACCTTCATCATGCCGAACGATCGCTCGACCACGATCCTCGCACAACTCAAGGCATGGTTAAATGCCCTCTTTTCTTCATTGAGGCCAGGATCTTTGAACAGCGTGACGATTGTCACAGGCTCTCTCCGACAAGGATACCCACTGTCACCAAGTATATAGTACCCTCTTGGAGGATACAGACCTTGCCTGAAAACAGCACTGTGTCGCAGTATTCTTGAGTCATGACAAGAACCAGGAAAACCAGCCATGACATTGATGAATTTACCCTCATGGTCAACAATGGCCTGCATGTTTATAGAGTACCGTAACTTCCTGTTTATATATTGGTCGTGAAGACCTGCAGGACACAAAGTTGTTACTTGACAACCGTCGATGACACCCACGCACTGTGAGAAAACAGCACTCCTTGCTTTTTGCGCAAATGTGGCACCAATAACTCCAAGCTCATTTTCTGATGGTAGTCTTATCATATTCTGCCTCAGTCTGACAACTTGACTCAAAGTTTTACATATCACTCTGTGGGCAGTTGCTCGAGGCATATCAAAAACCGCTCCAACTATTCGAAATGCTGCACCACAGGCAAGCCAGAACAGAAAGGCAACAACTTGCAAAATAAGAATACATCAATTACTCTTACATCATTCAAAATTCATTGTAATACTTAAAACTTTAAAGATAATTCACAAGAATGTAATAAAAAACTCTGGGAGTAAAAGTAGACAGAACTGTATAATGGGAGGAACACATTTTGTAATTCATGTTATGCACTTTGAATCAAACAGGCAAGGAATAGTTATTTCGAGAGTAGGATGGAGGAAGGGAAGGGCAAAGAATGGGGACAATTATTTGGGTATCTTAGAAAGGTGAGTGGCGGATGGGCATAGGAAATGGTGCACTCAAGTTTGGAGGGAAGGAGCTGGTACAATATTTAGAGGTGTTGTTTAGTAGGTCGCTGGAGGGGGTAGGTTACCACAAGGAGGCTGTAGTGGTCCCAGTGTATAAGCAGGGTGAGGATAGAGAGAAGCCAGGTGTAGTTACAGGCCAGTGAGCCTCACATCGAATACAGGGAAGGCGATGGAGAGATTGATGGTACAATACATGGTAAATGTTATGAACAGCAGCAAATGGATACAGGAATACCAATGTGGAATATGAAAGGAATATTCATGTGAGATTCAATTGGCAGGTTTGTTGGAGGATCTGGTTCAGGCAGTTGGAAAGGGGAAGCAGGTGGTGGCCTACTTCATAGACTTTGAGTAGGCCTTTGACAATATTCCCCATGGAATCTGGTTGAGAAAAATGGAAGTATTGTGGTTGGTCAACTGGATTAAGGACTTTCTCGGGGGACTAAGTCAGAGAGTGAAAGTGGGGGAAGCAATGTTAGAGGAAGTAAAGGTTACATCAGGAATACTGCAGGGAAGTGTGTTCATTATAATGGTGAATGATGTGGGATTCAGGATTGCAGATAAAATAAGATTGTTTGCAGATGACTATATAGAGAGGTAAGAAGTGGAATAAACTTGCAGGAAGGTATTGAGAGGCTGATTTGTTGGACAGTGGTGAACAGACTGAAGGTTAATGTGAGTAAAATCAAGTTGGTGAAGTTTATTAGGAATTGTGTGGTGAGTAGAGAGGTATACAGATGGGATGGGCAGGAGATAAAGGAAACCACAGAATATAAGTATTTAGGGGTTGTGGTACAGGCTGATCTAAGGTGGACAGGGTGGTTAAGAAGGGCTTTAGAACTGCTCGGGAAGGTGTTGAAGGGGGTTAGTAGTGAGGTGAAGAGAAAAGCATATTGTACGATGGTTCATCCAGTATTTGAATATGCTGCCGCGGTGTGGGATCCGTACACGGAGGTGAGGTGCAGGAGCTGGAGAAGGTGCAGAGAAGGGCAGCGATGTCGGTAAAGAATAAATGGAAGAGGTAGGGTCAGGCTGGGGAGGAGGAAAGAAACTTTACACCTAGTGTGATAATGAAGGAATTGGGATGGAAATCGTTGAGGGAAAGGAGGAGAGTGGAAAGGTTGGTCAGGTTGTACAGGGTAGTGAATGGGGAGGAAAGATGGGGCAGCTTAAAACATACTACTATTATTATCTTAGCAGCACATGGATAATAACTTTTTTATGCTCTGTATGTTTTACAGCCTATTCCATTGTCATTTTGTAGAAATAAAAAATACATACCACAGCCATTTAATTGCAAAAATTTTTCATAAATCGTGTAGGATTTCCAAGTTAGGTGCATGCATATTTTTATAGATACATTTTGAAAACTTATAAATTTTATTGAAGAGTGGAATTGCTAAAGGAGCTAACTGCCAAAAGAGACAAAATTTAATTTCTTATGTCAAAATGAACTAAGTAGGTGTTATAGCAAGCCAATGTTATACTGTAAGCTTTAGGTTTCAATAATTTTCCTGACAGATTAATGATTGTCATTCATCCCCATATGTTGTCAGGCTTTTGTTGCAGTGTTTTTTTTTTTTTTTTTGCATTTTAATTGAAAACATATTTATGGATTTTAGCTCCTTTAGCACTACCTGTCTACAATTATAAAGTACTGTAGTACTTAAAAAAGTTTTTTAATTCCTGCTTCCATTTTCAGTGGTAAAATCAACATGTCAGCTGTGTAGTGCAACCCTTAAATTACAAATTTTTTTATTTGTTATGGCTTTAACAAGTTATTGTTAAAGTACTACATGCACTAAGTTCTACTGTATAGTATTCCTGAGTTAATTGAACAATTTAAAATAGCCACAAATATTCTGTTTCCTACATTGCCATTCATGTAAGGGCCTCGAACCTGCAAACAATTTGTTAGGTTGCATTACTATTACTAATAACAAAAAGTTAGCATTGGGAACAGACCTGAAAAACTCAGTATTTTTCCAGGACATTCTACACTCACATATTGCCAAACCTACTTTAACACACGTAGCGTCAAATTAATTCATAAAAGTAATAACTCTTCACATATTGACCATTTGTGCCTCAAATACCACATAAATTAATGCAGTTGCTCATAGTTGTTGTGTGAAGGAAAATGAATGGCAATTACTATCAATACCCATTTGGCATTAAAATGAGTAGACTGACAAGTGTATGGAGCAGCACCACTAACAGTGTACTTGCAGCATAGTCTGTGAATGTGTGACATTACATTAGCCAAGAACTGTTAACATTTCCACCTCATATTTTATGTTAAGTAATTATTCTTTCCCAAACAATGTTTCATATCGAGCATATTGGCAGCAAAGTACTCGCATTAGGGAGTACATGGGTTTCAATCTCAGGTTCTGTGATCTATACTTTCAATGTTCCTCTATCAATCTAGACAAATGCTGGAATTTTTTTCATTTAAGGAGACCATGGCAAGTAAATAATTACTTTGCTTTTTGAGATTCCTTTAGTTGTAGGTGCAGCAGTCTCTTATATACCACAAAAAAGACTGCTTCATGTTATGAAGCATAAATAAAAACTGCCTGTTTGGTAATGAATAAACTAAAACAACAATTTCACATGCAATTGGGCAACCGCCTGGTGGCAAGCTATAACCCCATCCTCAATCACCTACCAAACCTTTGGACATACATTAGTAAACATAGGAATATTTAATTTGTTACCAGCCGGCAGGGACCCATCTGGATATCCTTCACTCGAGTAGAAATAATTCCGGACCCTCCATCTTCCACTAAACTAAGCAAAAGTAAAAATGGACCATTGTAAAATGTTTTTACATTCATGTGAATACTACTTTTGGCAGTGGCCAAATGAACAGTTGAAAAGTAGAAATATCAAATTTACTTACTTTTCACTCGTTTCAAATTTTATTTTACAGCTATACAGTCTATCCATTTGGCACCCTTTCTAGTGCATCCAATTAACCACAGTCAGCTGGTTATTTAGTGATAAAGAAAGAAAATATTTTAAATATTCCATTGAAAGTAAAAATATACAGTATACGATGGTATAGAGTTTATATTAATAGCAAAAAGGGCAGTTGATCACAGATAAGAACTGGCGGTTTGTTCCCCACTCCTCTATTTCACCCCCTTCGCTATCCATCCCTAAAATAATTGCCTTTTATTGGTTTTCCACTCTTTCAAAACAAGAGGCCGAGTCGAAAATACTTTGTAATTTACTTCTATAATGCTTTGCATCGAGATGTAAAGAACAATAGGACTATTACAACTAAAAGTAATTAGGTATGTAGTACATAATCATCATTACAGGTATTTCACGAAAAGTACAGCATTAAGGCCCTGCTACATAGAGACGGTGAGTCGTCGGTCGGTGACCAGTCGTTGCCATTCTGCCATTTGATTGGAGAATGTGACCATGACGTCAGAGTCGTTGTCGTGTTGTTGTCGGGGACGGTGGAGATGGCCAACTTTTATCTTTCACCGACAACTCGCCGACAATCCACCGACTCGCGATCATCAGATGGCCACTA
>PNEQ01006266.1:0-12131 GCA_003012365.1 Medauroidea extradentata
TGATGTGAGCTACTTCAAGACACTTTTGTGAACACAAAGCGATAACTTTTTGTATTTTTAAAAAATTGATGAAAATGGGTAAATTTTTGCATAACTTTGACTTTTGGCTACTACTGAAATTTTCAAAACTAACTTTTGTCAACCATGTCGTAAAGTGCATTGATACACTAACTATCAGTTCCTGTAATTTTGAATTTATTCGTTAATTACTTTTTTTAATTTTGGCTACACCGCAATGGCCATTTTGAGACTTTGATGAGTGATTATGCAAAAACTATGGGACCTAAATTTTTTTTATTTGGGGAAATGACATGTTATCTGATGTGCAAAAGTTGAACAGTGTTTGGCACAAATATAAAATTTTGAATTTTTACGGGTCCAACGCCCTTAAAGATGAACATTAGAACAGAAATGATTACATTTGCTCCACCTTCCTTAAGAATCTGAGTTGTTGTGCCTCTGCTGCTGACAGCAAATTACGCGAATTTTGCACGTTTATAGGAATAAAGTACTCTGCAAAGTTTACCCGCATAATTTCAGACAACATGAACTCAGCCAGAAAGCGGCACTCACCCGATAGTTTTCCTGACGGCCGTCTTGCTCTGCACCACGCTGTGGACTTTGGGCCAAGAACACAAGGACAGCCTCCGCCTGGCCCTGGCTCGCTTTGTGTCCTCGTCCAGCGTGGAGTAGATTGGCAGGCCTGTGTCCGGCCTCTGCAACGACAGCCAGTCACGTGATACCACGCCGAGTTCATCTCACACTAACAACATTACAGCCAACAAGTGCGAATAAGCTGTGTATAGCTTGTTGCACGAACAATCCTTACTAATTTCTTGGCTGCGAAGAAAATACATCATTTATAAAAGAATTTCTGTACAGCAACTTATTAGCAAAGACTTTTTTTTAGTTGGGCATTACGTCTCATCGATAG
Organism: Medauroidea extradentata; assembly: GCA_003012365.1. Lineage (NCBI taxonomy): Eukaryota > Metazoa > Arthropoda > Insecta > Phasmatodea > Phasmatidae > Medauroidea > Medauroidea extradentata. Next base: position 935 of record PNEQ01006266.1, read on the forward strand.
CGAGGTCATTATAGATAGTTATGCACAACTTATCGCAAGGGCAAGAACTAGGAAAAGAGTATACCATCTCGCTCGGTTTGTCGCAAAGAAGATTAGTGCATGTATGTGTAGGTATGTGAATGTCTTTACGTGTATATGTGTATATATATACACACATGCATATATACATACGTGTAACGTAAACTTAAAATACCAAACGTTAATACATTTCAGTGCTTATCTTTTAGGTTAGATAGTTGTAGTTTTCAAAACAATGATTTCTGTAAAACAAAGTTTCCTTTTCACTAAATTAAACGTTTAAAAAATATGTAATTCCAAATATACATCTGAATTTTTGTTTTTACTGTAAAGCGAGATTATTAAACGCAAGCTTAAAGCCTCTAAGAAATTATTTTTCTTGGTAATAAAGGCAACGCTTTTAGTGCAGAGTTCTCGACATTCCTGAAGACTGTCGCGAGAAAAAATTCTCATGGAAGCGTGCTTTTCATTTTATGTACGTGGCAGTTTTGAAAGTCAGCTGTTTGTATATTTGCTGAATTCGCCTGTGATAAAAGTAAACGCAGTTTTTTTATGAAAAAAGATGTATGCTGGACTGCCAACACAACTGTAAAACTAGAGTTATTTCGCGAGACATACTGCATTCAATAGATGCGCCGACATCTCAAAACTGAATTATTGGCAGGCTCAATGATATTTCGCCCAAAATGAAGTTTCAACGCACTAGGCACGTCTTCGAAATTTCATGAGGTGCCATTTTGTTTGATAAATTATTATTTCATTAAACTATCCTGGAGACATTTGGACTACTCTGATTCGCCGAAACATGTTCGCCGTGTCAACAGTTCATCCACAGTTTGTAAAAGCAGCTTTGCAGATAATTTTGCAATGATAATATTTTTTAAAAATGTTTGAAGTAGGCATTAATTAAGAGTCACTCCCCAGTCCCGAGCGAGTATGCATTATCTCTGAAGGAAAAAAAAATATCAAGCAAATACAACAAAATGTTACTTCACTCGCAAGCAATATTATGCGAGTGAACTAACACATCCACACATAGGCTGAGACGTGGTATTTTAAGCAAGGCACAAAAAGTAGCATTTGAAATAAAATGGAAGGATAGTGATAGGAAAATTGTGAAATTATTTCATCTGATGTTGTCACGAGTGATTAAAATAACTGTGAAGTTCAAGGCACTGCCTACCAACTTTGTAGCCACGGAGATTATCGATTTAAATAATATTTCCTCTCAAATGAATCATTTTAAAGTTTACTCTTTCAACGAAACGTAAACTTTTAAAGTTCACTAATGAATACGGCAACAGAGATAAATTTTATGCAAAAGAATATTTTATCACAGCTTCCTTTAGTTTAATATTTTTGTACGTTCTCTGCCAAGTAGTCTCTTCATAGGGTGAATGAGTATGTCCACGGACTGCACGGGAAAAGAATTTTGCCCCAGTTTCGTTTCAGTTCCTTACGTGTACATCTGCAGTTTTTCTCCATAGTCAGTGATTGGATGTTGTTAACTATGACGTATCTTGGAGTACTACCTGCAAGTCACAGAAGTGTGATGTTGCAGTAACCATATTGTAACTGTCACAGTCAAATGAAACACGTCACTTCACAAAGACACACAGGCAATAACCATGAAGCAAAGCTGCAGATGTGCACATAAGGTACTGAAACAAACTGGGGCAAAATTATTTTCGCGAAAATTTAGTGGCCCTACGGATGAGCATGCAGAGTGCAAAGCACCCTCTTATATTTGGGGTAAGATCTTACCTCTGAATTTGGACGAACTATTTATGGAATTTGATGGAGGAGGCAACGGGAAACCACTCCATTAAAGGTCCTAATAACGCAACGATGATAGTTAAAACGAACAGCCTATGACAGAAGAGATAATTAAGTTAAAATTCAAGCGGGAAATATAGAGATCTTAAAGAGGCCGTGTCAGTGTTTCAGGCGCATGTATGCAGCCCGCATTAACCCCACATAAATCAAGGCTAATTTTACTATCGCTATTGCATTAACAGTACTACACATATCACAATTATCTTCCCGTTTTATCAAAAACACAGTCGTTCTTATTTTCTCTGCGTTCGTCGTGGTCAAGTTTAAAAGAATGGTTGACTACAAATTTTACAAAACGTATTTTTGTATAACGTTGATAATGAAACCGTTGATTATACTTGATTTTGCAGAACGCAGCAAAAATAAGAACGGCTGTGTCTTTGATAAAGCGTGAAGACAACGTTGATATGTTTAATACTCTTATTGCTATAGCGATAGTAATATTAGCCTTGATTTATATGGAATTAATGCGGGTTGCATACATGCGCCTGAAACACTGACACGGCCTCTTAAGAAAAAATAATACTCAGTAGACAAGACATTTCCTTTAGTAAAGAAAAAAACTTAAAATTTCACCCATATGGCAGTATTTTGGAAGAATATTTTACCAGAATACCTTATTGTTTGAAAGAGTTAAATTTACATCGATCCAATAAGAAAATATTATGTTTAACGTTTGGTCCTCCATTTAAACTTCGTGGCTGTGAAACTTCGTAGGCAGAGCCGTTAAAGTCATGTAATACTGCCAACATTTCAAGATATTTGCGTTTTTAAGTAAATAATTTCCAGTTCTCTCTGCACTGGACAGAACAAGTAACCGGTAGACAGAATGTACTCAGAAAAAAAACGTCCAAGTGTGAATTGTTATACTCAATTTCATATAAGTTTGGATAAATTTGACAGCAACTTATCGGCAATAATAAGTAACGTGTATTGTGATTTGCGGTACTACATACGACAAACGCAGCACAAATTCTGAAAAGGACATCTCGGGTTCATTTTAGAGCTTAAAATGTCTTGCATTATGCAACAAATCACAAAATATTAAAAATTATTGCCCATAAGTTGCTGTCGAATTCATCCTAACTTATATGGAACAGTGTATATCTTAATAGAGTTGCAAACGGCTTTTGTGTAAATATCATTTATTTATAACTGCATATTTTGCCAGTAATTGGAGTTGTATTGTTCACTGTCAGTTCTGTCATGTAAGCGAACTTCTTGTAAGCGCAAATTAAGTCACAACACATGAGGTTAGTTGCTTTAATCAAAACTAATGTGTGCGGTTCTGTAATATCTGAAACGTTTACGCAGCAATTCCTGAATATTGAGTGGTATAGCGTATTTTTCCCCGTGACCTGCTGTCATATTTTTGGCTTAGACAAAGTGGAACAGAAACGTATAATTTGCGTTATATAAACGTATCTATATTTGAATCAATCTCAGAAACTAGCAGTTCTGTACAAAAATTCTGCTAGGAAACTACAAGTTTACGTTATAACAAAACGTCAGACTTGCTTATATTGTGGTTTAAGGAAACGGGCTAAGAAAAATAACGTGATCAATCAAATGTTCTTTGCAGATAACAAACAATACATATGTATATAATATCGGTGTTGAAAAGTAAGGAAATAAATTCTAAGAATCTTAGTTTGTTTTACTGGCTGATGCGCTGGTGTTACAAGCGTAATGTCTATGTTAAGAATTTGTAGTTTGATTTACATCAGGTACGATTATTGATGTTAAATTTGTGGCCATATACACCTGCCGAACTTTATAGGATATCACTTTCGGATTTTTTACAATGAAAAATGTAAGATGAAAATTTAAGAGTAAAATTAATTGGCAATACGGGCCAACAAATGAAAATTGTTGGACTTACACTTGATTTATTACATCTGACCTCACAGACCATATGTGTGACTAGTAGTTCGTCTATAAGTGAAAGGTTAAATCCACGTGTTTCATTTCATTTAATTACTCACTTGTATATCTAAAATTTTGCTTCGTACAGGTTACCTTGTCATTAAAAAGAAAACTTATTCAACTATTTATCTGAACCAAATTAGAATCAAATAAATTTAAATTAGCAACCGTAATAAAGTATCTTGTAAAAGTGACGGTATCCTGCATCCCACAAGTCCGAAATTTCAAGCCACAACGTACAGGCACGCTCCAAAATTATATCTGGCATTGCTCATGAATAACTGTCAGAACCATGTGCTGTTTCCTCAACTTGTATGAAGAGAATTAACCAATTCTTGCTACCATAGTGCTTGTTGCAAGAAATCCTACATCAAATAATACACACGTGGTGTAAAAAAAATTGTCTTAATGTTCAGTGAAAAAACACACTGCTCTCTTTTGATATGAATGAAAGAAAATATCTACAAGTGTAAACATTTAAGGCATTGTAAAATAAACCAACAGGCTATACAATGTTTATTTTGCTATTCAGTTTAATTGAATGTCAATAGACGACACCGCTTACAAACACTGTTAAAGTTATGAAATATTTTCGAAAGACTAGTAGTAGCAGTATTACAGAACACAAAACTTTTAAGAAAATTTGTAACAGAGAAATTAAATTACCTAGTCTTCATTTCCAACTACAACAAAGTAATCCGTATTCTTTTCAGTACCTTGACTATCTTCTTTGTTTGTTTTAATTGGCCCGTATTGTACGTTAGGTCTGGAAGGCACTGGCGAGGATCCTTCTCATTTTTCATTTCCTCATTTCCGTCAAAACCATCTGAAAAATAGAACCAGCTCACTTTTAACACATTTTAAAAGAGTTTACATCCAAGCGCATATTTATTGTTAAGAAAACTCGGTATTATCAACCCTTACACAAATACATACCACTACATATTTATAACATTTGAGTTTACAAATATCTTTCGAATGCTCTTGCATTTCAAAATAAGCGAAAAATTGAAATGTATTCACACATATCCTTCCCCCCCTCCCCCTCCCAGTTCTTTGCCAATGATCGTAGATCCCAGAAATTGTAGTATGTTGACCTTAACCAGTCCAAACAAAGCCCTGAAGTATATTCTTGCCGCGCTATCACTTCAGTCTACAACCCAATTTTGAACTTTCACTGACTGATCTAAATGCTTTAAGAAAGAATATGTATCAACAACGTATACGGTAGCTAAGAAATCAACGTTATTACATAATAATAAATATTGGCTAAACGATACTATCAGCTGAATTACGTATGCAGAATTACAAACGCAGTGTGTCTGTGAAATTTATTTCTATTTTTTTATTCACTTTATTCTCAGTTCTCCGTACTTGAATAACACAGTACGTACCAAGTTGAATAAATATGTGTCTAAATCGTAATATATTTGGATACATATCAAGCAGATATTAAACCCGATTTTCAAATATGATTGCAAAAACGTTCGACAATTTATTCTGATGTACTGGTAAACATGGTAGAGTACAAATATGCATGTTCGATAATACACAAGACGTGAATTGTAAACTAACTTTAAAGGCCCTAACAAGCAATGATAATTTTTCACGTCCTGCTTGTACTAGGGAACAGTGCTACGCTTCTAAATCATGTACTCTAGCCTACAGAGTTAAAAGGTGCAGGCGTCAAACACAGTTTTTGTGATGGGGAATACAGGAAAATCTGTACACGGAAATCGAACAAATACAATATTCAAACAAAACGCGAGATTCTGGCGTTTCAAAATTACTTCTCTATTCTGGTTCACCCTGTACTTTCCCAGCCCTCTTTGGGTCCACTTCATTACCCCTTACTGTGAACCCCCTAACTTATTTTCGTATAGACCATTTTCGCCGTCGACCAATTCTTACAACTGTGAGCTGTACTAAAAGAACTCCCTTCACATTCTCTCCGGGCTATGCTTATATGTTACAGAATGATATTAAATCATATTATTCTATAATATATTATATTAAGAGACCTCGTAATATCGCGAATTCATTTGAGAAGACGTTAGATTTCCATCTCCTGTACACGTTCGTTATTTTCGCGATTGGGTCACCGTTACTGGAGATCTTTCTTGAGGGCATTGAACCAATAGCAGACCTGCATGAAAACACTCACTGACTCCCGCGCTACCTTGCCACATGTACAACTAGCCACTCGCTGGAGAAGCAGCCAATGTACAAGTAGCTGGAGATATATTGTAGCCTACACAGGACTGTGGAGTCCAGCCGGCTGGACGTTGAACCCGCGACATTTCTGGGTCTCTAATTATATTATATTTATATTACATTATATTATATTATACTGTACTGTATTATATAATATTATTGAGCAGACACAGGCACTGAAGAAGGTTGTATGCTGGACAGTACGTATAGGGGAGTGATGAGGGCAGTTAGAATGTTGGCAAGAGGAGCGACAACAATTACCTGCCTGGTTTTTCACGGTGAAGCTCCAGTGGTGGGCTGGAGTAGCGGGCGGCAGGAAGTGCTGTGTACTGTCGCCGTGGTTGTCCTCGCCCAGGCCGGAGTCCGACTGGCTGGCCGGCTGACGTCGGGCGCACGCCGGGAACGACAACCGCATCTCGACGTCGTGCTGCAGTTGCTGCGGGCAGGCCGTCGTGCCGGCCACCGTCACCGTCCAGCCGCTGCCGCCAACTGCGACCGACACAACGTCCTCGTCCTTCCCTCTGTACTTCCACCACCACAGTCGTCGCAAGTGTTTGTAACTGCACGTCATATCGTGGGGTCACTGGACATATTTGGTCACTAGCACGGCCGTAGAAGAACAGGTTTGGACACTTGCCTTGATATTTGACCCCCTTGTTGTTTGGCTGTAGTTCACCAAGTTACCGAGAATATTGTGTTTTATTGGCGCTGATGTTACGGCGGTCGAACTAAACTCCGCCCACTTCCTTTCCGCTAAGATAAACAATTTATCAAAACGAATTTTTTTATCAATTTATGAAATACTTTCTTCGCTCACAAATTTAAGAAAAGGCTCCAGCAATCTTCATTTACTTTATAAATTTAACATTGGAAAAAAGTGGACGGAGTTTGAGTCCGACCGCCCGGAAAACAGCGCCAAAAAGTACGACATCCTCGGTAACTTGACGAACTACAGCCAAACAATAAGGGGGTCAAGCAAAATACATTGTTAGATAGGCGAGTATCCAGACCTGTTCTTCTACGACCGTAGTCACTAGCAACTCAAGTCTCTGTGACATAATCAACTCAAGTAACAAACTTGTATTAGAATCCAGGTACTATGACATCAGATACATAAGTAATTATCTTTGCCACTTGGCTGTTCCAGGAATGCATTTCAATTTTCTATCCAGTGACCCAACGACATGAACGTACATCGACAACCCTTTACATGAGGACTTCCTTAACACTTCAGTCAGTACTGCAATCCGCATAACACATTTTCAGAACTACTCCCCTAGATACAAAAACGTATACACGCTTTAAATGTTTATTTGCAATTAAATAAGTTTATTTATAGTAGCTTCGATACTCGTAACGGGGAAGTAGGCAGGGACTAAGAAACCGGATGAAATTTTCCGCAAGGACCGGAAACAGGAGAGTGATAAGAGCCAGACTGGCATGCTCGACGGCAACTTCAATGACTTTACACACGATGCACTAAACTAGCGAGCAGTGTTTTCGTAGTGATATTTTTATGTGGTAAAACATTGAGTTCTCGCAGTGACGCTCAAGTTAAGGTTTTACCCACCACATTGGGTTCTCTAAACTTCTCCGAAATTATGAGATGACGAAATAGATGAGTAAAACATATAAATCACCAGTCAGGTAAGTTGAAACATGAAACATTTTCATTGATTTCTGCTATAAAGCCAAATATTAGTAACTAGAATGTTGTAGTGCAGCTTCGCCACTAACCAAATCAAAGAGAAATAAAAATTCCAATTTTGTGAAAGAATGATAACGTTGAAAAGTAGAACTACTGAGTCTATTCTCGTAATTTCTCTGTATGTATTTCTATTAAATTTATTTTTTTAATAAACTCCTTATCAACAATGAATATATTTATGGGTGTGTGCCTAACATATGTTGTGGATTTTAGACGGTTGAAGGAGAGTGTAAGTACAGTATAAAAATTCTTCCTAAATGTCCATATAGGTTTATTCTCCGACAAGTCTTATGACATGAAATGTACTACAGCAGTGTGTGCATATGCTACTGCTGAGTGTCGTTAACATACAGTACGTATTAGATAACATCAGTGTACATTTGAATGTTTTCTGAACATTCTAGGTGAGTTTACATGAATTTATGAGAAGCATATCTGCCATGCCTTCTATCTCAACACTCCCGTACACCTGCGTGGTGGATTTCCAAATAATTTCTTACATTGTGGCTGTTGTTGAAGCGCACATCTCGTGGCCAGCGAGCTCGCCAGAGGCGGAAACACAGGCTCAGATAGACTAGAGACTGGGAAGGAATCAGCCGTTGCCTGTCGCGAGGGACTATCCCAACATTTTCCTAGAGCACGGTCGTAGAAGAACAGGTCTGGACACTCGCATATCTAACAATGTATTTTGCTTGACCCCCTTATTGTTTGGCTGTAGTTCGTCAAGTTACCGAGAATGTCGCACTTTTTGGCGCTGTTTTCCGGGCGGTCGGACTCAAACTCCGTCCACTTTTTTCCATTGTTAAATTTATAAAGTAAAAAAGGATTGCTGGAGCCTTTTCTTAAATTTGTGAGCGAAGAAAGTATTTCATAAATTGATAAAAAATACGTTTTGATAAATTGTTTATCTTAGCGGAAAGGAAGTGGTCGAGTTTAGTCCGACCGCCGTAACATCAGCGCCAATAAAACACAATATTCTCGGCAACTTGGTGAACTACAGCCAAACAACAAGGGGGTCAAATATCCAGGCGAGTGTCCAGGCCTGTTCTTCTACGGCCGTGGCCTAGAGTAATGGACGACTTGAAGTACACGCCCCCTGACGTCACTGCAGGGAAAAAGTACTGTGGGAAACAAAGCTTGTTTACAAACATGCTGATTTGTTAGTTGGTAATTGCAGAAAGCAAAAATGTTGCGCGTTCATAAACTTGCACGCAAGAGTAAAAAATATTAGTTTCAATTTCATGGTTAAGATACGCAAATACATAAGAGTAATGTTTACCTGAACAAACGGTAAATTCCAAACAAATAATCAATTTTCTTGACGTACATCTCATCCGGGACATGTGAAGCCAAACAGCTAAATAGAGGTTATGTTCGGCTGCGGTATCCATGGAGATAAGAATTGTTTCCCACACCTGACTGAAGCTCCGCCTCTTTTCAAGTCGTCCATTTCGGAAGAAAGGAACAACTCAGGGTGACCGGCGTGGTAATCAAACCGAGGAAGCCAGTGCGTGACCAGTGCATCATGTTTAGAGGCGCGAGTATTTCGCGGATTCATCTGGCAGCATCTTAAACTTCTCAATCCTATGCATGCTATAGCCACAGTCGATTATTCATTGGCTCCTACCCGTTTAATCGGGTAACGCGTGATATACCCAAGAATAATTTCCTTATTTTCTACGGGCTGGCTGTCTTCAAAGGTGTGTGAAAAAAGCTATCGTTCAATAACTAAGGCCATGCCAAATTCGTATTATTTTCTTCAAGTAAACTTAACTTCAAACCGTTGTACGCTCGTAAGAATACACATATAATGTATAAGCAGCTCTAGAAAAATATATAATGATAAGAAGTATTTACAGAACGATCGATGTCCCCGTTGGTCGAAAATGCCGTGGCCTGCTGTCGAATAATTAACTATCCAACAGTAGAGTGTCCAACCTTAGATAGACCGTTCATAAATGGAAATAACATCTTAATAGGCGCTTATGAAAATTCACTCCGCAGAGTGGTGTAGGTTATCTCATTCATGTGACCAGGTTTTGTCGATCACCAGGAACTTTATGAACGCCTTCAATGTTATTCAGTGTTTTAAGATGGCGGGAACAAAAAAAGAACATATTATTCACATACATATTTTGCTATATGCCACATCGGCAGTGCATTCTTTGCACGTTATTTTATTTATATTTAAACATTATATTCGTTTCGTGCTTGTTTCTTCAAAATTTCCAACTCAGTGCATTCAGTTTCGCTTCATTGTGGTTATGGAGTTGTTATGTCTACTGCTCACTTTTTTTTTTTTTGCAAATTGCGACTTCCTTCTTCTAACCGCCATTACCCTGCTCTCGAGCAGCCTAAGTAAGGAGTTGATCGAGAGGCCGTCAAGTGAAATTTTGAACACAGGTAAACTTTCCTGTGGTAGAATTTCGAACACCTGTGACTTGAGATTTTTGGCTGATCCACCCTACCCTCGTGAATTGTCTAAGTGCCGATAGAGGCTCGTGTCAATAGAATAACAGGCTGTGCTCTAGTAAGTGCAGTGCAGTGCAGTGGAGTCTAGTCTATCTTCAAATAATAATTTGAAATTTCCTGATGTCCCTATCGATCGCAGAAGTGATGGTGAAGTATATACGTTTCTGACGTTCAATCAGACATAGAACAGATCCCGACGTACTCGTCTATACCCGCCGTACGGTAAGTTGATGATTTTTTAGAAACGAACTGTTGAAAAAAAATACTAGGAATACTTCCGTTGTTACCATACAATTGTGTAAGCAAATGAAAAAGCAATACGGCGAGATAAACACATACATTTACTTTTTATTGCTACGCGTCCGTGAGTATGAAAATAGTTCGTAAAAATTATTTGAAAAGTGAGTTAAACATATATGTTATACGATAGTTGGATGATGGTTGGGTTGGCGATTAAGTCATAGAAATAGTTATTCCTTATATTATGAACAGCGGCTAAACTATTGAAAATCATGTAATGGAATATGTACAAAATGTGCTCATTTTCAGGAAATGAAATGAACTGTATATTTACATGTAGTATATATGACAATATTTTAGGAGTGACGTAGTTAGTGGTGGCGGATGAACAATGTACGTAGGCTTGCAGTGCAGCTGTCAGCCAGGCAATGTTATTGTTGACGTTTGGCGGAAGGATACATAGTTGGTGTGTAAACAGATACAAGCTAGAAGCAGGGCTTCCATAAAGTATCAACAAATATTGTACAAGAACAATATAGGAAACTCATAAGAAAAACACGAGACGCGTTATTTGATTTCAACTCCCGCCGATAGGAGCGCTGTTCCGTCTGCTGTAGCACAATGCTCTTTTGGGGGTTTTAGTTGTATAATGTTATTGGTAATTTGAAATGTGTAGTCATCTTAGAATATCGACATGCTTTTCCAGTTATTATTGTGATAAGTTAAAATTTAAAATATTAATAAACATGTTCTTTCTATTAGCCTACGAGAAATACAGATGTA
>PNEQ01006266.1:12231-27145 GCA_003012365.1 Medauroidea extradentata
TTCCACGTGCTCTACATACCATTTCGACGCCATGTTGAACTGTTGTAAAATAAGACTTGACCACATGACACACACTGCGCCTATGATTGGCCAGAGAGAATTCTGGGTAATATGAACTCCCGAAAAATAGGACATGTTCTATTACGTTTTTGGGTAACGTTTCGGGTACAAAATCTGCCATGCCCAGAACCAAACCCTTGTGGAGGTGCTGGAACTGCACTCAGACGGAAGCAGAAATGCTACCAGAAAATGGGCATAGAAACTGCTATGAAATTGGGCATCGTGTGATGCCGGCTTATGCACCATAGAAATCAGAGACATAAGAATGTGAATTTTGCTAGTGTTTCCAGCTCTCGCCGTCGATAACATGTCTCGTGCTTTTACAATGCAAAAATCAGTAGTCTGGTATCAAGTTAAGGCGTCCGCCTACTGGCCGTGTGTTAGTGTGAGTAAGGCACGACACCAAGGGCGATGTTGACCAGCTCATCTGGCGCGGTATCGCCTCTACCGCAAGACACTGAAACCGCGTGCAGTGGTATCGTAGAACACTCGCCTGACTGACACTTTCAGTGGTGACCCCATCTTTTTATTGGTGGAAAGTTTTACGTAAAGTCAAATACACCTCTCTATTGTAGTTTCACACGAATCCCCTCAGTAGTTGTTTAGATATAGTACATTGAAAAAGCCGCTTTTAGTCATTTTGAGGTGCTCTTAAGTGGTCTATCTAATTATCGTGATGTTTTAAAACTACTATTCCGAGGTCGTTGGAAGTGTTTGTTCTTTTCGTAAATGCATGCATTGGCAACACGTTTAGTAGTTTCTTAGATAAAAGCGTTCTGCTAGCACGCTGCAACGCTGGCCACAAGGCAGGCAGGCGGGCGCCTTAATGGTGTTCACGTGACAAGAATTCAAAATTTTATATTTTCTTGACATAGTGTTAGTTTTATAGACGTTACTTGTGACTACATTTTACACTTGTAGACATTTTTCAGCTCTCATAGTTTTCCCATAGCGGCACGTCAAAGTCAGAATTTGCAGGTTACAGGAACACAGGTTTAACAAAAACCAAGTGACTTACTCGAATGAAATAATTTACACAGAAACGAGATATAATGGGCCCTATGCTAAAAATATTTAAAAACACACAACAAAGAAATTTTGTATTATTTAAAAATTGCCACAAATTAGGTAAATTTTCGTCATTTTCGAATTTTTTTTAAAATTACAAAGGAACTCCATTCTGTGTTTTTAAATCTTTTAGCATAGTGCCCATTATATCTAATTTCAGTGTAAATTATTTCGTTCGAGTAAGACACTTGGTTTTTGTTAAACCTATGTTCCTGTAACTTGCAAATTCTGACTTTGACATGCCGCTATAGGAAAACTATTATAGCTGAAAAATTTCTACTGAAAAATTTCTACAAGTGGAAAATGTAGTCACAAATAAATTACTATAAAACTAACAATATGTCAAGCAAATATAAAATATTGAATATTTGCCACGTGAACGCCCTTAAGGTCGCTGGGTTAGTGGTCTAGCGGAGCAATGGACGGGAACTCACCGCAAGGTCCCTGCTGCAGGAAGTGGTGCGGGTAGGGTAAGACATCGCCGCGGTAGTGTTGCAGGCGCGACCTCGACCTGGACAGCCTGGCGGGTCGCCGTTGTCTCGCCGGCCACCTCAGAGGCAGCAGCTGCGGGCTGGGCGAAGCGGCCGACGTCGCCGTCGACGAAGAGGAGGACGAGGACTCGGAGCAGGCGAGCTCGCCGGACGCGTCGAGAGTCTCACACCTGCCTCGCTGCGGTGTCGGCGGGCGCAGGTACACCGTGCTGTGGTCCGAGTCTGGCGACAGGTCGAGACGAAGGCCGTCCATGGAGACGAGCGACTGGTGGCGGGAGCTGGGGATCTGCGGCAGCGTCGTCGTCGTCGTAGACGTCTCTACTCTGGTCGGCAGCGTACACTGCCGCACCCTCTCCTCGTCCGCCCCTATCACTGACACTGTCTTCGCCCACCCCTGCTTCTGCTGTTTGTCTTCCTTGTCCGAGACCATCACTCCTGCACAGGCACGCTCTCAAAACAATCTCTTTCAATATTCCTACAATCAGTTAGGATGTCTTAAGAGCCTTATACAGCTGACGCAATAGGCCCTTGTGAAAACCACTAAAACCAACTGACATACCAAACTGAATAAATTCACAGTGTATAACATTGTTGTAGGCTACGATTTGACACATCTAAAAACAAAAAATAAAATATGTTTGTATTTAATTAAAAAATTCTGAATTTTGAAATGAAAATTTAAAAATTTCAACAATTTATTCAAAAATACAAAAATATATTATTTTTTGTTTTATATAATATGTAAAATCATAGCCTACAACATTGTTATACACTGCGATTTTTTTTTTTTCAGTTTGGTATGTCAGCTGGTTTTAGTGGCGTACATAAAACCGTAAAGTGCAAATTTTGACGTTTACGACTCATTACGCAAAAACGAAGAGAGATACACAAATTTCCTAAGGAAGATTTAATCACAATTTATGTCTAAAATAAGAAATAAAATAACTGGTACAAATATAAAAATAAAAATATGTGTTGAAAACTGAGGTGAAGCGCGCCCTTAAAAAAGCAGTGTTCATGCGCCAGATGTATAGGACTGTTTAATATTCACAGGTAGGGGAGCACATTGGGTCATTCCCCTCCAAAGCGATCCGAGTTCGATTCGCGGCTGGAAACGCGGGATGCCTCGCCGCTGAGCAACTAGTTTTCTTGCCGTCGCCCGCTTCTCCGTCGCATCCTTCAGCTGAATTATGTTACATAGATTTTAAGGTTTTTCACTTAAATAATACAAAAATTATATTAATTTACTCTACTTTATGATAACGAGGAGTTGTACGTTCTAATATTAATTTTTGTGTGTAGTATTATAAATTGATAGTCTACAAAACTACGTAAATTCACACGTTTCTAACGCCAAAACGGCGCATAGTGAAATAAAATTGTCAAAAGCGTTTTGTTCAAAAATGGATGGAAATTAATTTTCGTCCCTATAAAATCAGCTGTAAAATTGTTCCAAAGCGAGATACTCGCAAAAAGCTTATTTCGATTTTGCCATTTTTTCAATACGGCAGCCAAATACGGGTTTGCACAATGATACAAAATTCTTATGTGAATATTGACTTTTATAGAACAACATAAAAATTTTTTCCAGTAATTACTGGTCAGTGACAGCCAGTCATAAGTCACCTCCCGGGGTTTGTGATACTCTGCCCTCGGGTAACTTCACAATACGCTATTTATAACATTCACAGCTGATTCGGCCAAATTTGTATTGTCATTATTTCCTAAACTAACTATGTGATAGACATCCTGTATTCAGCATCCTGTTCTTTATTATTATTAATTTTCCAACGAAGTCAACATCTGGTCTGTCTTTTGTACCGCTTGTCTGGTGTTTCATTGCCAGTTTACATCATCCTTATAATTTTCTCTTATATGTACATTTCTCTAGTTCAATCGTCAACATCATTACTAAAATATCTGTATTAATTAATGTGTATTTTTATTTACATAAATGTAATTACAGCAAATCACAATAGGCGCAGTGAATATTCTGACATTTTATGCAATTTAAAAATGTAAATTTTGTGCAACTGAACACAAGCTAAGAGAGGTCAGGCGCGTGTATATTTATTTTTCTCTCAAACGAGTTCAGGATAACTATCACATACGCATAAATGGAAACATTACATTCATGTTTTTTACGTCTTTAGGCCTGTTTAAAGTTTTTTGTTAGTTCAAATGACCAAAAGCATAAACGGAAGATATCGAGCGAAATGAAATGGAATTGTGAATCGTGTGACGTGGGACTGTGGTAAAGCACTTGCCTCGCTCATGGGAGGGCTGAGATTCAATTCCTGGTCTAGTCAACATCATTTCGGGATTTCCAAGATATTCCTAAATGCTTGGGTGGTTTCTTAAGTTGGGCGTCTTGTGGAACGTATTTTGCGCGTTCGCGGCCAAGAATTGCGGAAGCTGTAAAGCGCAAGTCACTGTCCTGGCGTGTAGTCTTCTCGCCAAAAACTCGCTTCTATGAGACGTTCAGTGGTGATCCTATGATTTTATGACATAGTATTAAATACAAAGGTGTATTGCATACGCTTATATCTTATAAAATATTCTGCGCTGAGTTTTTTGTACCTAAAAATGACTCCAAGAACAACCATTTTCGGCAGTGTAAAAACATACTTGCTGACGCCCTGCACATCGTCAGTGGCCTGGACAGGCGACCACCTTAATAGAGGTAAATTACTTCCCTCTTTCCCTGGTGTACTTTACAAGGCTGTGCAGCTTTTCGGTGGTACGTGACTCACTCAGTTATAAATAAATAACGCACCCAACATGTAAAAATTAAGAATTATGATACTAAACAAACATATGAAACATGGAAGCATATACTTATTTTTATCATAATAATTCAAAATTGTGAGACTGTGAGATCCAGTCAGTTACTATTACAGCAACAAAAATTTTCACAAAAAATATAGGTATAGATTATGTCAAATGTACAAGTTGTTTGTTGAAAAATAAATAAACATCATCCCAGTTGCATGGCCATTGTAAAAATATTTTCTTAATTGATTTGTTTGTAATATATGCATGATATATTATATTTTAATTGAACTGATGATAACATTACTCACCATCTTCTGTAGTACTCTCTTCAGGAGTGCCGTGATTTCCTTTCAGAAGGTAAAAATTGATCCATCCTTTGGAGAGGGAAAGTAGCTCACTGTCCTGGGAATTGAAAGCTATTGAAGCTTTTCCTTTGTAACAATCCTTCAGAAGGTCTGGTTCTTGAGTCGCATCCTCATGGTCTACGTGAGCGACGGGCACATTTTCAGGTTTAGCATCACATTTTGGGACTATTTTTTCTTCGATAATGTTTGTTTGAATTATTTCTGGAATGTTATCAGTTTTCTTTCCATTGCCTTTGCTGCATGTACAGTGATCTGGATTGGGTAGGGTTATAATTTTGGCATTAACGTTATCTAGTTTTTCAGTTTGTTTTACGTCGGCTGTGATTTCGTTTATATTCTCTTTTCGTATCTTATATTTTTCATATCTCGGCGCTGTGCCATGACGGCATTCAGAATTGTTGAAATGTATTTGACTTTCGCTGTTCCTTCTTTGCGGAGCGCTAAATCTGTTTCTGTATCGCCTGTTCTGTGATTTGTGGACTTGGTAGTTTTCATTACTGTTTCGCCGCACAAGTGGCTTGCTCTGATGTCCATTAACCATAACTGGTATATTACTATTGCCACTATTACTAATTTCGAGAGATTTTGACGATGGTTTTGCTGGCTGTGCATGAATTCTGTTGTTTTGCTCGGCAGTTAGACGATTTTGATCTTCAGTGGATGACTCCATAGAACCGCTTTTCTCCTCTGGAATAACTTCGAAGCGCTGATGGAACTTACTGGCCAGAATATTAGCTGATCTTCGCAAATTAGTTGTTGGCTGCTGATGTGATCGAGGTCTTAAATTCGATTGACTGTTATGTTCTCCTACCACAACCTCAGGTTTGACTACTGGTTTCATTTGTTGTTTATTGGCCTTATATATCCCTATTGGAGATTTCATCACTGGAATGTGAGATCTCTGTAGTTTAGTTAAATTGTGATCATGATTGTTTTTCGATTCAGCACTTTCAACTACTATGTTTACTTTCGTATGTTCTAGAGAATCCAGGGTATCAGAACGATTGTTCTGGACATCTTCGTCCTGTTCATGAAGTGTATCCATTCTCATGATAAATGTATCAGTATCAGAGGTATGAAATGAGCTAAGCTGGGGATTAGTTACAGGATTGGAAATTGTTGATGGTGTCGATTTAGAATCATGTGTAGGCACTGTAAAATCTACGTCAAGCGAAGAAACATCTTGATTTGTTTCTAATGGCAATGCCCCACTGTTTCCAACAGTCTGAGGTACTTCATTTACATAACTTTGCTCTTTCACTTCTAGGCTTGTTTCAGTCGTGTCTTCTGTCACTTTAATTTGACGCTTTATTCGATTTTTGTTAGAATAAATCTTACCTTTAGAAACTCCGTCTGATGAGTTTACTTCAGATATATGACTCAGATTGCGGCTACAGTTCAATTCTTTTGAAATATCTTGTTCGTTTTGTGAATTTACAGTTAATTCAGTCGTTTGTGTTGCTTGTGTATTCTCTAAACATTTTGCTCTGTAGTTACAGTTTTGTGGCTTTAGTTCATTGCCTGCATTATCATTGTTTTTCTTTGCTTTCTCTTTTCTGGCTACTTCAACGTTCATTTTTCCATTTCTTTCATTTGAAGCTTCGTCAGCATTTGTATTTTGTTCTGAGGTATTAAACGAATCTCCAATAATTTTATTTTTACTGCATACATCTACCTCAGTTACATCTTCAGATTCAGTTATATTTTCTGTTTGTGCGTCTCCATTTGTGTTGTCTTTATTGTTTAACACCACCTCAGGTACATCTTCAGCTTTAATTAGTATGTCTGTTAGCTCTTCTCCAGAAGTGTCATTTTTACCTTTTAAATCCACCTCAGATATGTCTTCAGGTTTAATTACGTTTTCTGCAAAACCATGTTCATTTCCTGTGAATTTGGATGTCTGAAATTCAATATTATTCTCAGGTTCTGAACTACCTTGTTGAATGTCTTCTACCTTGATTTCGGTTTTATTCGAGGTTTCTTCATCTAAAACAGATGAAGGCTCGACTTTCTCGTTTTTTAATTTTTCTTTTACCACTTTTTTAGTATTTTCTACACATGTTTCCTTAACAGGTTTTGTTCTCTTTAAATACCGTCTAATTTTATTATTTTTTGAACCTTGATTGCTTTCTTCCGCAGAACATTTTAGAGAATCTGTGTTATAGTGCTTTTCCGTCCTTTTTATTATCAGTTGTTGGTGTCTCTGAGACAGTTTGTCTTTTAACCTGTCAGGCATGCTTTCCGAAACCATACATGATTTATCTGCAACATTTTTGTCATTGGTTTCGTTTTCAGATATCGAAACAAAGAATGCTTTAGCCGTGCCTCTCGGCGTTGCAACTTGCACTCTTCGTGGAGTTCGGCGTACATTTTGCTCAGCAGTAAGTTCTACAGAGTTCTCTTTAAAAGGCTTCGCACTGCTTCTGTCCGCAGATCTCTTGGCTCGTCGTGAAGGAGCAGTATCCTCAAGACTGTCGACTAAGCTCAGACATTCAGAGTCACTGTCGCTGTTGCTGGAACAGTCACCAGAAGATGTGTTCACTAACATCGACACTGTCCTAGGTAGAGCAGAGTAACGAGGTACTGCCAGTTCGGTTTGTGCAGTTCTGCGGTAACAACTGCCAGTTCCAAAACAGGAGCTCAGGTTTTCTTGCTCCAGACCTATATGGTGCTTATTCTGTAACCAGTTACTCTCCTTCTGTATGACAGGAACATACTTGTCTTTGTCAGTCAAATGACTCCAGTTGTAAGCAGTCCGGGAAAGTACAGAAGAAGGAGACTCTGAACGAATAGGTATACCATTATGTATGTCTTGGTATTTCTCTGCAGTTGTTGGTGATATTCGTATGAAATTTGTTTTAGGCAAACTGTTAAGTTGAAGATCATTAGGTGGTATGAATTCAACATCTTTGGTTTTGTTGTAGGTATTTTGTGATTGCAAGGGATAATAGCGTGTTCCACAGAATTCTGCTGCTTGTGGTTTAGATGGTAAAACGTTATGGAATGTTGTGTCTTTACTTATTTTTGATTCAAATACCTCCCTTACACCAGCTTCACTATGGTTTTCAGTTGATTGATTAGGGAATCTGCGAATAGCATTAACATTACATTGGAATACTGATGGGTCCTCATTGCTGTTATTGTTTTTCACAGATACAGCATCAGATTTTTTACAGTAGTTATTAACTGGTTTCACGATATAGAATATACTTTGAACATTTGATTTTGCAGTTTTAGTTGACTTATCCTCCATAAACGCTATATGCTCTAAGTCTTGAGACGAGTTGGAACATGAAGTCATATTTCCTGACTGCCTGCTGCTTGTTTTCTCGCTTACCGGTGATAGAACCGTGTGTCTTCGGGATGACGCTTGATTTTCATACATTTGTTCATCCTCTAGTGTTTGAGTTAATTTTGAAGTGTATTCAGTACTGCCTATTTGTGCACATGTGATGTCCAAGCTTTTACAATCTATGTCTGAAGGTGAAACAGTATTGGTTGCCATATCTTTTGTTGTGGTAGACTTGTCAATCACAATCTGTTCCAGTTCGGTGGAATTTATTTCTGATTGTTTTTCACTAGCAGTTAGTTGCATGTGATTTTCTAGCAATGGGGAAACTTCTGATGTGATACTTATGGTCATATCCTGTGTTGACATAGAATTATCACTCACTGATTGGTCTAAAGTAGTAGACATTAAAACTTCCATTGTGTTATCGTGACTCTCTCTTATTTTACTAGAGTTTGATGATGGGACACTTCCGCTCACATGTGATTCAGAAGGGATACTAAGAGTCATGTCTTGTGTTGATTCCGAATGGTCGCTCACAGTCAAATACAGTGTAGTTGAGTTATTTTGTCTTGCAGCAGAACCACTGTTGCCATCTGGCGTTGCTGCATCTGTCGAAACGCTGGCAGTAGTGTCTTGTGTGGAAATAGAATGATCGCTGACAGTTTGGCCAAGTGTAGTAGAGCTGTCTGCTTCTTGATGGAACTCAGATTTATCAGAAGTATTGCTATTAGAGTCAGAAGTGTTACCTAAAGGAGTGATGGTACATGACTCAGTCAACCCATCAGACATACTTTGCGTCTGGTCAGTCTCTGGAGTGGTAATACAGCATTCTGTTGGTGTTTCGGCGCTCATGTCGATACCCGTATCCGATGTTCGATAAAGAGAGGAACCATTGCATTCTGAAGAATGTATTGCTTCCTTGTTGCTTTTAAGGTTTTCACACATATTTTCCTGTAAAGAGTTTGTCTCGTTTGATAACAGTTTTTCGTTTATATGGTTATCGCAATTCTCTGAGCAATCATTTTCAGTAATTAGCTGTTTTTGTTCATTTCCTAAAATATGCGAATCATTAGCTGCCTGCACAGACAGTGTTTTCTCTATAATTTCTGCATGTATGCCGTTTAACCTACTTACACTTGTATGTTTTCCTGAACACTCCATATCACCACGCAAAATTTCGTTTGGAAACTCTTGTTTTGAAGATGAAGAACATTTTGTTTCATTTGTTTCATTGTACAATGGTGACTCTCGAGTATTAGTATATGTATTTGACATTAAGTCTTCATTCGTTGTCTGTACTTCCTTGTCCGAAAAAGT
Source organism: Medauroidea extradentata (assembly GCA_003012365.1). Classification (NCBI taxonomy): domain Eukaryota; kingdom Metazoa; phylum Arthropoda; class Insecta; order Phasmatodea; family Phasmatidae; genus Medauroidea; species Medauroidea extradentata. The sequence continues at coordinate 21,600 of PNEQ01006266.1, forward strand.
ACTGTATCGGGATTTTTCTATTTGGTAACTTACCTCCTCTTCCTCAGCGATTGGTCTTTTCTCCGAAGTAAAGCGTTGTTCACCTACAGTTGGTTCAGCTGCTGGATCAGGTAAAATGTTAGAACACATTTCTTCACATTTTAAATGTGACCCTATTTTACTATTTTCTGTTATTTCAGAAGTAATTGTTTCAAAATTAGTTTCTGCATTTAATATATATTTCCCTTCTGTACCTTTCGAATTTAACATTTCGATTGAACTCTGGTCGCCGCAAGGTTCGCCGATTACCTCAGAATGTAATACCAGTGGGTTTTCAGGCACTGTATTATCTGATAAAATGCTTATTGTCATGTCCTGAGTTGAGAAAGAATGTTCGCTGACTGTTTGGTCAAGAGTCGTGGAACTGTCAGTCCTATCAGGTTTATTCGGAGAATTATTTTCATCATTATCTACGACTACAGATGGTGAACCACTGGCTGGGGTGAGCCGTAAGTTGTTACCGTTAGAATCAAGGACAGGGAGGGAGTTAGATGGGTTTTCTGGAGTTCCACACTGGAACGAATTTACAGTATCTCCGCCAGAGGCCACTCCTTTGTGAGAAGATCCGCTTCTGTTTTCGGGACTGTGATCTTTGGGACTGGATGGGCTCTTGGGATCGGTGACTATAGAAGATGCGGGAGAGCGCAAGGGTGTCTTGACAGGTGGAGTGTGTCCATGCCTCAAAGCCGGCCCGTGGTCGGAGTGCCTCCTGGTCTGAGGAGGTCCTCCACAGCTGTCGTCACCGCTTGAGGCCTGGTGTCGCGGGTCCGGGACATGGTCGTCGCTGCTGGCCGACAGCGTGCTGGGGGTCACCACGGGGACCGTCGCCACGCCACTGGAGCTGGAGACAGACGCCGCACGTTGCTTGCTCAGCACGTAGCGCCGCATCACCGTCTCCGGCACCGAGTACCTCCTGTTGGGGAGCGTCGCGTCGCGCCGTCGAGCCCTCGAGGGTCTCGCGCCGGTGCCCATGTTGTTGCCTCGCGACACCACCCCTGGCTCCTCCACCAGCTTGCCTGCTTTCGACTCCACACTTCTGTAACAAACCAACACCATGGCAAGGAAAGTCATACTTCTCGACATGGCCACATCAGACCTCATACATAGCTATATGCATCAGACGAGTGCACTACTAGAAAACTTTGTAAAATTAGGCAACGTTCTAATACTCTTTTCACTATTATCTGGCTTTTTCGTAAGAAAACTAAAGCTCTCAAAATTTCAGTTGTATGACATTTGTATCCATTTCGGCGTTTCCTATTCAGTATTATAGCCCGCTGCTTTTAATTTGGTATTTATATGGAGACCGCAAATGTGACCACCTTTTTTCCCCCGACTTCTTTTGCATTTTTCTCTTACTTTAATCTCTCCTTGCTACATATGCAAAATTATTTAATCTGTGTTGATGAGTTCTCGAGCGAGATACGAAAGGGAAAATGACCCCCGACTCATATTTTCTACAAACAGATAATTATTTAAAACAAAGAGTTTATTTAAAAATAATATTTTCGAATTGATGGTTAAATGTGAAAATTGTACGTGTACTTGCAATGAATCTCATTTCAGACTACAAACGTACCTATCAATACGTACACAATAATTATTGCAAGCTGGTAACTACGATCATAAATGCCAGCTTTAGCGTATTAATTCCCGACATTCGAAGTATTTTTGCATATATTGATTGTACAATATTGGCAGACGATATTTCCGCGGAACAATAAATAGTAGACAACTTGTCATGTCAAATATTTCTACTGTTGCGACACCTGATACGAAAAATTAATTGTGGATTTTGAGGTTAAGGCCACAGTCATACTAGATGACTTAAACATATTTAGTTAAACATATTCGGCAGCCATGCTTGATTGTATTTAAAGCTAAACACGTTCGCGAGAACACACGCTTCTACAGAATGAAATCAATGCACTTTCTAACCTCAACAGACTTGGAGTCTGAAATGCACCATACTGAATTATTATCACATTTACACTTAACATTCGTGACTTTTTAACTATCGTGTTGCATCTAACTGCAAGTCTTCTATCCGTGTAAAACGAATATAAGAGTTTTAATCATAAAAGTTTATTTAATTTAACGAGTGCAAAATGTCGCACCAAAAGTTCATTAAGTAGCGAACAGGAGAGCAGCAGAGAAGATATTTCGGGTCGGAGCTCGTGTAACCGCTATGTAAAGCTGAACATATTTAACTGAAGTAGTTCTGCACCTATGGTGACCTCGGCCTAAGTTATGTTTTTAAAAGTAGTCTGCCATATATATGCTCTCTGTATCTTGTATTAAACGTTAACATTCCGTGGTATAAAGAATTAGTTCGGACATGGGTGTCTGCAACTGGATAGGACGAATCTTGAGCGGTAGAGGTGACAATATTTGTGTAGCTCCCAAGGAACAAATACACCTCTGAACGTAGCCTATGAGTGAATTATGTTACTGTCACCATCATTAAAAATAATTAACACATGTATATAAAGTATTTTAGTTCTTTTGAATTTTTACTTTTAAAACGTTAAGTCTTGACAGCATTCCAACTGATCCATTAGAATTTTTATGTGAGACAACTGCGAGGAAAACTTAGCTTATGCTCTGTAGATATGTTTCATCGGGCACGTCCTTACTTGGTTTGTTTGACGCTGTTTTTATTACTCTCAGCGGGAATCTGCATGCAGCACAAACTTTGCGAATGTTGAGGAAAATTTCCAGTAAAGTGAAATGTAAACAACCCAATATAAATACCTCTAAGACAGTTTGAAATAAAATACCACTTCCTAGAAGAAAAAGCTGAATATGGCATTCATGCTGTTTATCACTTACAGCAGAATACCAAACTAAATTCAAAATAATTCTCGTTTTAGTCTTTGTGCCATTTTTAACCCCCGGCACAAAAAGAGGAGTGTTATGTTTGATGTGTCTGTCTGTGTAGGCTATCTGTGTGTCTGTCTGTGGCACCGTAGCTACTAAACGAATGAACCGATTTCGATTTAGTGTTTGAAAGGTGACTTGATCGAGAGTGTTTTAGCTATAATTCAAAGACATCTGTTCAGCCGTTTAAAGTACAAGAGCTCTTTTCTAGTTTTTTTAGTGAATGTGAGTAATTCTACTGGTCTGATCGATTTGAAATTTAGTATCCTGTGAGTAGGTTTTTTTTTATTTTAATTTTTAATTTAAATCTTAACTTGTTTACACATGCTGTGCTCAGACTGGAAATTTAATTATTAGATATTGTAATTAGTTTTACTCGAACGCTGTATTGTGTATTTCGTGTGTATGTGTGATATAATATTGTTAACATGTCATAAACCACGCAGAAATCCACTAAATGCGTTATCATTTCAGTTTACCAAACCTTGTCACATGCCCGTCAAGTAAATATATATATAACCCTTGCTGACTAAACTTAAAACAAAGATGTATTCACAGAATTTTGCTGTAGGTACAAACTACTAATATTTATGTTTTAATAACTATAAAATGCTTGACAAAAAGTTTAGCCTTCTTTCTTCTCTAATACTGTTTATACTAAATTCCATATGGTAGGTTCCACAATAATTAGGGCGCTGCATACCTCAGAGCCACGGCGGGAGCAAGCCTAGGGTTATACATGTTAAATTATTTTCGATGTCGCTCGGTACCTTATAAGGCAGCATATAAGCCATCACTGACTTAATTATTTATCTCGGTACCGCGCACGTTGCTAATGATGTTTTAGACAGTTTTATCAGTACCCTGAAAGTTGTGAGCACAAAAGCATATTTACGCACTGAAAACTATAGAAAACTGCTGTTCACAATTTTGTCCCTGCAATTTTAATAATTTATAAATTTTTGTCCTTTTCCTAATGCACAGTGTGTTTTTGTCCAGGAGCGATATCACAAAACGTGACTGAGCCCCGTGCAATATCATTTAACATATAAAACCCTATCATCGCTGTCGCCAGAGCTCTGAGGTAGGCAGTGACCTTAAGAATAAAATACGTAATTACGACAGTAAGAGTGACGTATGTTATAGACAATGCTACAAGAGGCGCAAGTTGAAATCTAAGCTGTGATTGGTAATAAATATGCCAAAACCATTGCGATTCTTAATATAACGTTTTAAATTGTTTAACGAATTATATTGCCGAAAACGTATTTCTTCAATTTTTTCTTCTGCCCCTGCGTCATTTTTTCACAAGTATTTAATTAAGAGAGACACAAATACCGCAATATACAGTACACTGAAGAGCTGATATAGATAAGTAAAGTCCAATCGATAACGAGGTCTCTAGATATGTGAACCACAACTACCAACCTACACATTTAAGGCCAATACCAGATGAGCATTTTCCCACAGAACTATTTTGTGTACTTATGGTCTCGTCGTTACAGGCCATGTAGTCAGCATTGGAGGCTCAGACGTGACGGAGCTATATGGGCGACCTTGAAACGCGCGACAAATGCCGCATCGTCACAACGAGCCAAGCACTGAACTAGCGTGCAACATTCCCGCCGATCCATTTTTACAGTGGGATTTTAAGCTGTTCATATAATTTTATTAGTGGAAATTCTGTATCAAAATCCAGTGCACGTTTATGTCTGAATTTCACATACATCCGGATAGTGCATTTTGAAGTACCGCAGACTGAAAAACCTATTTTCAGCTATGTTGGAGAGTTTCGAAACAGTATTTTAAATTAGCATGGTGTCTTAACAATGACATTAAGTGTGTTTTCGTTTCATATATTGGCACAAGGGGCATGTGTTGAATAGTTTCGTATAAAACGTATTTACCAGCACATTACAACAGATTTGAAGTGCGTGTTAAGCGGCACCCTCAAACAAAACTACCTGAAACGCATCGCATGTTTCGCTATCCGGTTTACAATGTTGTAGTTTGAAAAATTGTTTTAAATCAGCTCCCGGCTTTTCAAACATCAACATACATACGCCTGTATATGTTACTGGTACTGTACTAGTTTTTCTTGTTCGGAATACCTGCACGCAGTAGGAGAGCTGCTTTTGACTTGCATTAAACGAGAGGTTCCGTATTCTTGCGATGTGCACTGTGAAGTATAATATAGTGGAGGAGTTTCACTTTATTTCATGCAGTACAATAGTGGGGTAACACGGCAACATACCAAACATAATAATTTTGGTGGTTATACGTGGAATAAAGAGTTAAAACAAATCATTTCAGTTAGGAATTACAGGGAAAAATACAAATATATGTTACTATTAGAGCAAACGATCAGTAAAAATCAATGATATTTTGCTTACAGTACCTTCCTTACACTATTTTCATTGAATACTACATATCGTCGGCTTACTTCTAAAACCTCCTAAGTCCATTTCAGTACATTTTAGAGGAGAGCAAAAAAACCGTCGTAGTTGTGCTACACAATAGCTAACTGCTGTACTGTATATTTTTCATACAGGAAATATAATTTAAATGCATATTCACTCGTATTTATGTATTTATGGTACAAATTAGTAGTTATTCTGTGTAAATTT